>VZTM01007563.1:80690-202917 GCA_013400555.1 Jacana jacana
CGCCGCTTCCCCCGCGGCTCTGCTGCCCGCGGCTCTCCCGGGGCCGCCCGGCGCGGTGTCCCGGTCCCGGCTTGCCGGAGCGTTTTGCGGCCACGGCCACATGGCTCCAGCGAGCCGGAATCGGGGCCTAAACGGGTCCAGCCCTGACACAGCGTTTGAGACGGAAAAGCTCTCGTTCCCCAAGGGCCGTGGTTTGTGCTGGGCGAGGGGGGACAAGCGTTACCAGTCGGTCCGGTTAAGTCCAGTTTGAGCTTGGAATCAAACAGGGTTTTTCACAAGGGACCCAAGCCCAGAAAGCGCACTTCACAAGTAAAACCGAAAGTAGCAAGTCGCAAAGAATTGCCTGAACTGGGCGAAGGGTGCCCGGGAGCAGCACCCCCGGTGAGAGATGCCATCGCTCCTGTCCTGTCAGCTTGCCTACTCCGGCGCTCGGCTCCGTCAGAAGGTGTTTGCTGGTTCAACTGGGGAAGTCCTAGTACTGTCATAGCACAGTGTGGGTGCCAGCAGGAGTTAGAGCAGCCTGGCAAACGGAACAAGTCACCCAAGCAGAAGCACCTTTTGCCAGTGTAACTTCATTTCTGCCCAGCCCTTTGCCAGGTCAAATAGCACTCGTGTGAGAAGAACCCCCTCGTTCCTGTAAGGAAGGAGGGCTGGACCGCGGGGGCAGCCGGGGGGGAGCCCGGGACGGGGCAGGCAGGTCTGGGGGAGGGAGTTCTTGTCAGCCCGGTTCATCAGGACACACATTAAGCTCCTGGAGTGAAACCACGCGTTCCTCGGGACATGACTGGTGGTTTCATCCCGTTCGACCTGTGCCTTGGCCTTCAAAGGTTTCCTGATCCTTCTGGTTGGCTCTCTAGAGAGACAGTGGGGCGCCGTGACACCCTTCCCACCGGCAGTGGGTGTTTGTGGTTTCCATCCCCTGGGAGCAGTGGGGAAAAGGCCCCGTTCTGCGTTGTGTGTGTTACATCCCCGGGAAGGGCCTGCAGCCCACGGGGAGGGCAGCGCTCGGACGCTGCATCTCCTCCCTCCACGGGCTGCGTCACCCACACCTACACCCGCGCGGGGGAACCTGCCACCCCAGGCAGTTCGCTTCAAGTAAGTCACTTTTTCCAACCAGACTCCACTCACGTAGCTCGAGCTCCAAAGTTAAGTCTCTGTTTTGCAGAACCTGAAAAGTCATGGCAGGTCGTTGCTCAGCTGGCGGCGTTTCTCCTTCCAGACTCCTTCCTGTGGGCCAATGTTCTTGCTAAAGCAGTGCCACCTCTGGCACCCAGAGAGACGAGGGACTGCAGCAACTGGTCACGGGACATTCGGGTGGGTTTGTAAGATTTGAAGAGTTTCTTCTGGAAAGGTCACTAGGTTTTGGTTTTGTTGTACAGTGTTTTACCCAAAGCTAATATAAATTCAGTGCATTCAGTTTGGGTGAATAGAAACACGATCCTTCCCGGGGCTCAAGCCACTCGTGTGTCTCACGTTAAGATACCGGTGAACGAGATTCTCTCTCCCCGAGCGTTCCTGCCAGCGCGGAGCTTTCTCTCAGGGGTACAGATGCCTGCACAGCTCTGCAGTGCTTCTCACTAGAGACGGAGCAATAGACACAACAGATGGAAACTAAGAGGCCACCTGGTTTTAAAGCAAATCATATCATCAATCTATCAGTACAAAATCTGAAACATGGGAAAGTGCTTAGAGAAACAAAATTAATTCCGTTTTTTTCTCTAAACTCAATTTTCCCAAGGTCTGTTGATGCACCATTTGCAAAAATGCATTTCTTTCTCTTAAACGGAGTGTTGGTGGTTGGAGGTATAAGAACTTAAGTGTTTTACATCAAAATAATGGCCAAAAAAAAAATAATCTCCTTTGTTACGCTGCCATAAGTTACTGTCTTTCTATTCAGAAAAGCTGCTTTTAAAAATCTGCTACATTCTTGTGCACAGCTTCAAGATCCAGGTTTTCCATTGCTAAATTAGACAGACCAGACAGAATTACTTGAAATTATCAACAGCAATTCAGTTAGGAAAGAAAATTAAATTTCCTCAATTAAGTCTTGACAGGACTAGACTTTCTTTCATAGTCTGTGCTACAGCCCTGTGTGAAATTCGCTTTTAAACAACCCCAAAGTGAGAACTTTCAGGAGATGGCTACTTTCCTTCTTCCTTGTGTCGGTGCCTGTGTGAACGGCCAGGCCCTGGCCCGGCTCTCCCGGAGCAGCGACACCTGCGAACACCGCGCTCCGTGCCCACAAACAGCAAGGCTGGGCTTTATGTCCCCAGCTGGAGCCCTCTGACGTGTAAGCAGTGTATTTTGTGTGCACCCATCTAAAAGCAGCTCGCTCCATTCACAGGTGTCTCCTCACCAATTTCATTGAATGGGTTTAGTTGACACGGTTCAAGGAGGGGTTGACGCACGCTTCGACCCACAGTATTTAAAATGCCACTGATAGACCTGCCTAAAGGAACTCCCAGTAGCGAGTGAAAGCCTGAAAACCAGCCTGGAAGGAATGGAGAACTATATGACTAAAAGTGTTTTAAATAGCTTAAATTTTAACCTAAAATAAGAGCATACAGTCTGTTATGCCTGTAAAGCCTTTGTGGCTAACAGTCCTGTAGTTGCAGAGCGACCACCACCATTGGCAGCCCCAGTGCTCTAGGGCTGACCCACGGCTACTGAGGCCCCTTCCTTTCACCTGTCCCAACGGGACCGGGCACAGCACGTCAGCACAGTGTCTGCAGGGGCTGAGGCAATTACACAGGAAAATGTCCGTTCTACTGGCGGGTGCCAAGATTCCCGGGAGCAAGTTTGTTTTGGGAAAACTAGAACGATCTTGACCCAAATCTTTAAGGATTTTAAATCACCACACGGTCAATGTGATTGATTTACTTTGTTCAAAGTGCTAAATGCAACTGTCGCTGTATCCTTCATCCTCAGCCCATTATCGATGAATTCCTGGCCTTCCCGGACTTAATGTATGCCTATTGACTTATTGTTATTTTCCATTCTTCACAGCGTACACTGAGGAGATGCTGAGAGAAGTTATTTTCCGGGAAAAAAACCCACCCCAACCCCAACCCCAACCCCAGCCTTCTTCCTCACACGAAGATTCCAGAGTTTAAAGAGCGTCACTTTTCCCGCAGCAGCCGGAGGAGCCAGGCTGTGAATGTCTCTTTCCACAGCCCTAGCTGAGCGTCTCCTCCCCAGCCCCTGCGCACGGGCTGGCTTCCACGGCGTGGCTGCAGCCTGCACGCTCGCCTCTCACATTTCTGTAAGGTTGGAGTCCCAGAGGAAGCATTAATGCTAAAGGAATGCATACCAGCGTGGAACTAGTCTAAAAGTCAGAGCAAAATCTCTCCAACAGATTGCTCGGAGAAACACCTCTTTTTTACCATATTTAAGATCTGTAGATTGATCTCATGAGCATTTGTGCAGCAGTTTAGTCTCAAGCTGATAAGGGTGCTGCAAAAAGAGAGAAATGGAATCAAAGGAGATTAAAAAGCCCTGGTCTTCAGGAAGATAAGGCGACCTAGAGCCGCCACGTGACCCAGCCAACGCTCCAGCTCGGCCGCCTGCAGATCTCATCAGGGAACCAGATGTGACCAGTGGCAGAATATCCTTCACAGCATGAGATCTGGAGTATGTGATTGCCATCCAGGAAAGGGGAGATGGGAAAGTATGATGGAGAAAATCTCCTTTTTTTTATGGAGTTTAATTACATAGAAGAAAGACACGTTTTCTTTTAAAGAAGAAGGGATGCTAGAAAGCAGGCCCAGGAGGGTGTCTGGAGGAAGGTGCCGAGGGATTTTTCACATGGACAGAAAGTTTACCACTGCTTTCTCTTTTCTGGGGATTGTCTATTTTCAATGATTAAGTGGCAGCGGACACTTCTCATTCATTTCTTTGGTCACTTGAAAGCAGGGTGGGGTGGTACAGAAAAAACAGAAGAGGCCTGTTGTCCCCTATAACAGGGCAGGAAATGGTGAGTGTTCATTCATGAATTTGCTCGTTCTCCCGTGTGGGGAGGACAGCAGGGGAGAGGTGTTTTGCCCCAGCAGAGCACCTCTGCGTAGCTGTGGGGCAGAGAGAACACCTCAGTGTCAGACATCGCACGTTCTCCTTGTCACATCCCACCCAGCTGGCTCTAGGACTGTCCTCGTGGAACTGCTGGGTGGGACCTGCCACCACCTTGACTGCAAAGAGAGCTCATGGCGTGAGCTCCATGTTGCCTAGCAGTGGGCTGTGGGATGGCTCTTTCTATTGCTTCTGTGGAAGGGCAAGTGGAAGATGGAGCTCTTCAGGCACACAGGCTTGTGGTCACTGCATGATTTGGGGAGAGAGAGAGGAGGAGGAAGTTTGATGGGTAGAGCTGGAGGGAGCTGTGTGTCCTGCACACATAGATTTTGCTCACTGTGCTCTTGAGAGAGAAGCCCCTTGCGAAGGACTTAGAGATGAAGCCTGTGCCCTTGAATTTGTATTCAAGGAAGGAGCAGGGTAGTGCAGGGAGCAGAGGGCCGGGGTGAGGCCCCCAGCAGCCTGTGTTGCCAAGCAGATGGGCTGCCGTGTTCTCAATCAACTGCAGTTTTTAAGGTCATGCCTAGATAATGAGCATCACAGCACTCAAGCCTACAGATCATGAATATATGGATGAATATTGACTCATGTATTTTCCTTTCTGCAGCTCCCTTCATATAACTTCCCCTCTGCTCCAAAGCCAGCCCATCCTTCCTCGTGGTGTCTCTGCAGACCCTGCACCACCCTCTACCCACTCACAACTCCCTAGCTTTGCTGCAGCTCAGCTCTTGACAGCATGTGGTCACTGTGATCTCCCCTGTGGCCAGCATCTCCCATGGTCCTCTTTTGGGAACTTCATCAAAGGGAAGGAGGAAGCAGATTGGACAAATAATGCCAAGTAGTAAAAGGTTTCCTTGAGTTATATATCAATTAGAAGGTGACATAAAAAGGTAATCCCTAGCTGCAGCGCCTGCTCCTTAAAGCCCTTCATCAGCACTAGAAGGTTGTAGCTACTGGTGAAACACAGGTGTGGCTGCCTTTGATGACACAGCAGGACCCCAGCAACAGGCTGAACAACCAGGAGTCTCACTGTACTGTGACAAACAGCCTGGGGGTCAAAGGAGAAGCAAATAACTAAACTTCTCATCACTGCACACAGCCCAGCTGGCTGCTGTCGCTGCCACCCCATGAGCTGAGAGACTCCAACAACAGGACAGAGAGAGGAGGAGGACACTGGTGGGAAGGAACCCAAGGAGGAGGACACTGGTGGGAAGAAACCCAAGGAGGAGGACACTGGTGGGAAGGAATCCAAGGAGGAGACCTGAACCATGTGCTGCACCATTGCTGCAGGTGGTGCCCAGACCCAGAGCAGATCCACACAAAAGGGAGAAGGAGCCCCACAGACATCTCAGGGTCACAAGTCTGAAACAGGCCGTACAGAGGCACATCGCTTCAGTACTTTCTCTGATCCGTCCCACAGTGTGCTATCTGTTTTCTTCTCTTAATCATCTTGTTGGCAGAAGTGTCTGTACTAAGTGAGCAGGAATCTAAGGCCTGCTTTGAGAGGCAAGACCAGCCACACCACATGTGGAGCAATAAAAATCAGAAGCAGCACTACTCCGTTGCTGTCCGAGCTCTCAGCTGCGTGCCACACTACTTGTGTTACAGCTTACACTGCCATTTGCACCGGAGCTGAAGCACCCTCGTTCAAACGAGCTGCCTCCCCCTTGCTTCTCTGAGACAGGCTTGAATGTGGCTGCCTGGGCTGGAGCCCCAGAGCCCGCCGACACACAGGCAGGGTCCGTAACTGGAGAGCTTGGGCTCAGGTGTGAACTCAAACCATATGTGAAGCTGATAGTAAAGATTTACCATTCTAGCTGCTTTGTTATTGCATTAGCAAAGGCACGAGCTTTACTGCTCTGTCTCCCCTGTTTTCTTAATGAACTGTCTTAACCTGGCCCCTGTTTCTGTACTGTCTCTGGTCATTAGTGAGACTCAAATGCCATCCCTTACTCAGCCATGCTGGAGTTCTCTTTTTTTTCTTCAGAGATCTTATTTCTTACAGTTCCTGAATGGATTTATTGCAAAATTAAAATGAAGAAAGGGAAATGGGGAGGGGNGAGAGGAGAGAAAAGCAATTGAAGCCAGATTGAGCAGCTCTGGCTTTAACAGTCCTAGGCCCTTCCCCTATTTTCCCTGACATTCCTCCTGGTGACCCCTTCCAAGTGTTCTGGGCGAGTTTTGCAGGAATGCGGAGTTACGCTCAGTCTCCGTGAGCACGGCCTGTTATTCAAAGGGAGCTGGCAGAGTTCTCCAGCTTTCACAGCCAGATGTTACAAGCGTGACCCTGCCAGAAGCTGCATCCACGCACCTTCCCAGGCTCAAGCCCCTTTCACAGGGGATTGTTTCTGAAGAATCTGCTCTGCATAATACTTTTCTTGGGTGATTTGGTCTCTTTTTCACTTGTAAGATCTGTTCACAGCACCAATGCTATATAATGGCATGCTATGCCAGACAAAGTGGGATGGATTTTGCCATAAACTTCAGTGGGAGCAGGACAGATTAGGACCATTGTAGGGCTTCTGGGTCCTACTTATAAATAAGGATCCAATTTGTGCTTGGTGCTTGGTGTTGTGCGAAAAATAGAGGACAAAAGAAGATTCCTGCCCAGAAAAAGCTTGCCAGGTATGCTTTACATTTCAGACTAACCATATGGATGCACAGAGACACAAGACCACAAATGAAAAATGAGGCAATATTGGTTAGCATAGCACACAGCGACTGTGCAGTATCAACAGCTCTTCCTCCATCTTTTCTTCCTCTTTTCCATAGATTCCTCTAGCTTATGAATAGTTATGGTGATGCATGTACTGAGATGTGCAGCTGGGATCTGGTTCTTTAGAAGTGCAGCAGTATATCCCTACACACTGACTGACAGCACTACCATTTTACGGTTGTAACTTTGTGCCCCACGTGATGTACACTTACAGCGGGTCTGAACAGCCAGGACCGGTCTCATCCAACCTCCCTTCTCTTCTGCTGCTTTTCTTAGTTTTGAACCAAACCATAAATTCTGTGGGACAAAAACTTTGTCCATTGTAGCAGCACATGGGATTTCTGACCACTGTTACGCTCTCTACGAGCTCCCACAGTACAAACACTTAACATCCATCTTGGAACTAATGACTCGTCACTTCACTTAATTTATCAAGGTGTCAGATGGAGATTATACTTTACCTCAAAATGAGCAGAGGTGGAAATCATGAAGTTTAAATGTAATGCTATTTTATGATCCCAGGAAACATGACAAATTTAACCTTTAAAATAATATTTTGAAAGGAAGTTAAAGTAATAGCACAGCAGAGTTCTTCATGTTGAAGTGTTTTCTGTCCCTCCCATGAAAGGTGCTGCAGAAATGCAGAGCATTATGTTTATTTATTAATAATCTCGCAAAGAAATTTTCATGATCGCCCCTGGGGACCGTCTGACAGGTGACACAGGCGACCTCCTGCCAGGAGTGACATCTCTCCCCTACAATTTACATTCTCTAAATGATTTGTGATCAAATTACTTACAGCACAGATTAGCTTATCCCCCCGCTATTCGCTCTCCCAGCACCATATTCAACTGTTTGCTCCATAGGGCCATAAAAATAATAATATGGAAAGTCGGTGCCTCTGCTTCCAGGGTATTCCAACATGGAAACAGCGTATCGGCCAGGAGATCGATTCCTGCACTCGTTTTCTCAGGCACTGGGATTTGCATCTCGGGGAGATGCGGGTCACTGGCTTGAAAAGAGTGTTCTGAGTTCACATTTTGATTGCACAACCAGATAAACAAATGAAGTGTCCCAATTAGAGAGGAAAAAATAATCAGCCTGCAGTTTGGTGGTACAGGAACTGAGCGGACGAAGGAACAGACAGATCTGGAACAGTCAAAGGACAAATCCCAGACGTATATTGGATCTTAGGGAGACTGTAACCATCAGCAGCAAGGAAATGGTTAAGAGGATATATTAAAGGTGCAAAGGGTCTCCCGACCTCTGCCACTGTCAGTTCTGTCAATGGGCCTACAGATGCCAGTGGAATAATTATGGCCTATATTTAGATTATGGATGCATCGGGCAGGGTGAAGGTTGAACATGGGGAACATGGTTGTTTGCAGTTCATTAGCGGTAGGAGCAGCCCAGGGTGGGAGGAGGGCACTGAACTGGATTCATCCCACCTGGAGTGCTTGTGCTGAGCTGCATAATGTCAGGGAAAGGGATCTGATTATATGTGGAAACAAAAGCAATAAACAACAGCGTTCAGACTGTCACACCCAGCGAGCCGAAGGAAGGAAGGAAGGAAAGAGAGGAGAAAGCAAGACCAGCCTCTGGCTCTCAGCCATGCTCTTCCTGTACCAGAGAATGCAATGGCCACAGAGAAACTGCGGGGGAAATGCAGAAGGGCCGGTGAGAGCCCTGGGCGTGCGATTTGGTGTGGTGGTTGCACTCATGGGTGTAAGAAAAGAACCGTGCGATACGTAAGAGGTTGTCTCTAGCTGCATCCCATGTTCCCGGTACAAACCCGTGCTGGGAGCTGAGGTGTGTGGCCATGGGGATGCACAGCAATGACACAGAAGGGCTGCACAAGCAGGAGTTCAGGGAGAAGGCAGAGCTAGGGAGCTCCAAAATGTGCACTGTGCAATGCCTGGACTGGAAAACAGCCAGGCTGTCACTAAGAAATAATCTCAGAGCCTGTTGTGCTACAGCCCCTGAAAAAGAAAAGTCATTGACACAAACTAAAGGATGTAGAAAATAAAGGGGCAAAGCAAAAAGAATGGCTGCAGCTCATGGCAGTGTGAGCAGTCCTTCTCCATAGCCACCATTCACTTGGCAATGATGAGGCAAAGCAGGGCAGCTAATAGCACAAATACAGCTCAGCTTAGAAGACTGTGAATTTTCCTTTAGCTAACTACTGGGCCTCAAAACCAGAAGGAAGCTGAGCCCCGAATGAATTAGAGCCCAGAGCACGCACTGGAGAGCCCACTGTTGGTTATTTAGGGAAGAGGAGCCCGCACGCTCCGCGTTCTGCATTTCCCCCACTGTTCTTGCAGTTCCTTTTTGAATTGGAAAGCAATCATTAAAACCTCCTGCTGAAGTTTCCCCAAGTTTGAAGTCACCCCTATTATTCCAGGCCATGGCACCGAGGTCTGTTGTGAAATGCTGGGAGTTTATTGTTCCGATCCTTTATTCCTATCACTGTTTTGTTTCTGTCAAGGTCCCAGGTCTTTTAAAAACAGCCAGCAAACAAGACCAAGGAATGCTGTATTCCAAGGTAAAAAAAAAATCCAGCTCGAATCTAAAGCACATTCTCTTCAGGGGAAAGAAAAGAGAGAAGGCTTGAGATCAACATGGTTTTGTGGCATGTAACACCGCTGCCTATGACCATGCCAACGCAGGAAGTCCTTGGTGGTGCTGCTACACGGGTGTTCAGCTAGTGATCTGTTGACACAGCTATTAGTAAATAGCAAGTCAGGTAAGAAGAGGTTTTAGAGAATGTAAAATGGATTAGCATCAAATTATTTCTTCAATGCAGACTGAAAATGACTGACAGTTTCCCATCAGACTGACTACACAGGGCCTCAGTCAAATGGCTGGCAAAGTTTCTTCACTCAGAGACACTGGGGATAATGAATTCAGAAGGTTCTGAACAGCTGCTTTTCATGGATCATTTAGAATTTGTGATGCAAATATAAAAAATCCATGTTAAATGCCCTCAACTAATTGGGTGGAGTACAGTGAATACAAAATAATAGATCACTGACCTTGGTAAAAACAGCACAAAAGCCTTAATCTGCCCAAAGAGACCAAGAAGGGAACCGAGGAGTAGAAGAGAGCAGAAGCCTGAATACTCTCGCTCGGGTTCCTAATTCTGCTTGCCAAGAGATAAATACAAGACTTTCCTTTTGGGAATACGCAACATCCCCTAACTCTCTTCCTTACAAACCACAGCAATGGAGAAAGAGGTGGGTGGGAACTGGGATTCTGCCGAATTGCCAGTGTCAAACTTGACAGTTCAAGGCAGAAATTGACACTGGGGCAGAAGAGAGAACAATTAAGGGCATCTTTTAGGAAAGGTGGGGAGATCTTTGAAGGCATAGGATGGAAGGAGAAGAAAGGCAGGGATGGGTGGGAGCGGGGTGGGCAGGAAGCAGGACTCCAGAGCACTGGGGCTGCATCACTGGTGCTCACAGGTAAGTGAGAGGGGGAAGACGCAGTGCTGGCAAAACTGAAAACACAGGATATCTCTCCCCTTCCAGGCTGACGTGGCAGCACAGTTCACCTTGGAAAAACAAGGAGTTCATATTGCAAGTCCCTAACATGTTCCCTTAGCTAGGTGCATGCTCCAAAGGCATTAATTGTTAACCATCAGCTGCCTGGGCGAGGGGCTGTTATTGCTGAGCAGGCTGGGCAGATAAGACACTGCTGTCCCAAGGCTCCCTGTATGGAAAACAGCAGCAAGGTCCAGCAAGCCAGCAAGTCTCCCCAGTTGTAGTTTTCTAAAATTGGAACGTCACGTCCGCTGGGCTGCACATACCAGCTCTGGTCCTGTCAGCTGTTCCTCACTTTATCATCGTGTTCCTTCGAGGGAGACCAGAGAACTGCTCTCTTGTTGCTACAGGCACCACCACACCTTTCCCAGGTCGTGTCTGCGAGGAGCAGCAAAAGAGAAACACTGGAAACAGTAGAGGCCAATCTATTATTTATATCCAGCTACTCCCTTTGGGCCTGAACAAGCAAAAAGCTCGCTTTAAAGGCTTATAATTCTTGGTCAGATTCCAAGAGAGGCAAAGGGATGTTGTAAAAAGAGTTTCATATGAGCTTGGTAAAACACTCTCCTAGGGAAGAGGCGGCAGGTTTCCTTTGTGTGGGAAGGCAGGAGGTAGGCGATTTTGTTTAAATTTACATTCACAATGAAGGATTTTCCTATATGTGTTTCAAAGGCACTCATTCAAATTTACATTTCTTTGAGCGGTTTTCTGCATAGGGTTTCAGTGCCATTTCTAAAGCAGCAGCCCTGTTTCATGCCCTCCTGAGCCTGTATCACTCAGGAAGTTGGAAGTGCTGACTCAGCTCCCCGGAGAGCCCGCAGAGCATCTCTGGCCGCACTGTTTGCAGTTCTTGGTGGTGAAAAACCACAGAACAAAAATGGTTTGGTGCCCCTGGTTCAAATGCTGGGCAGATATGGGGCTTTCTTTTAAACAGGAAGGAAACAGGGAGGTACCACAGTGGTGCCATTGTTGTCAGAAATAAGAGCAAAGACAACCTACAAGCGCCCAAGTATCGGGAAGAAGCAGGGTTGCAGATAGGTGCTGTGCTGGAGGCCTGGGAAAACACTTGAAATGTGCTTTTGCTCCATTAGTTTCAGCCGAGTTTTAAATGCCCAGAAAGGATCTGGAAGGTTGCCAAGACAACAGGGTTTTGAAAACCACAATGTTCAGGTTTGGGTGGGGATGAGGAACGTGTTCAAGTTGTTCTGCAGTATCTGGAGCCACAAGCCAGCAAGAGAGTACACGCGGCCGGCAGTGCCCAGCAGGAACTGACACAGCCGTCACAAAGTTCTATTATTCCTTTAGCTCAGCACAAACCACATGTTTTTCATTAGGTCCAAATTGTAAAAGAAAATATATACATATTAAAGAAAAATACCAGAGCTGTGTGAATGTGTGCTTGGCAGCTTGCAGTCAGGTTACAAATACTCACACTGTGTGTTTTAGGAAAAAGTTGTTTAACAAGGTTGTGATCCGCACTCAAACAATGCGAGACATGCCGTATTCCTAGACCTGATCTCGGCCCACACCTCCTCAAAAAGCAAATAAACAAACCCAAGTAAACTAAATGATCCTGCACTCCAACAGCTTGGTTGGTTTGGGTAGATTAGTGCCTCGAAACAAAGGGGTTTATGGATCAGAGCCCTCTTCAGTTTTCAGAGTGTTTTAAGCCTGGTTTCCTGAGGACGCAAGACTTCTGCGTTCACACTGTCCATCTGTCATCCCCCCCGACCTCCTCCACCACCCATCTTTTTGACTCACTGGCCAATTTTAAATAATTTTATGTAATTTGACAGGCAGCTGAAGGAGGCTCCGCCACAGATTTCAGTTTGACGAAGTTTATGAAAAATCAGTGGACTAGAAAGACTCAACTCAGCTGAGAGTCCTTGCTGAGGAAACAGCCCGACAGCCTCCCTGCCCGTCCCACTGGGAAGGCACGCTCCCATGGCCTGGCCAGCCCGGCAAGAAGGGGGGGCTGCTGTGCCCCAGCAGGGGCTGTGTCACACGCACTTCTTACTGGAACTGCAGCTCAAGCCACTGGGGTTGGGATGTAAAATCCTGCCGCCCCCTTCTACAAGCACCCTGCTCCCGGGCATTGTGCACGGCCCCGCGTCTCGCTGTTGAGAAACCTGCGAGAACAAGCAGTAACTGTTCAGCAGCAATATAAGTTAAGGTGGTGTTTACACCATAAAAGTATGCTGTGCTGGTGAAACATGTATAGAAGGAAGCAGTATCTGAGAAGGGATTGTTTTACGAGGGGCTGACTTTAAAATGACTCATTTAGCACAGAGCAGTAATTGTGACTTTATTAAAAATCACCATGTTCTGGAGTGAACTCCTTGGCTCTGCTACACGTCCTGCCAACTCCGACTTCATCAGAAAATAGGCCTTGCTGAATTCCCATGGAAAATTCCTGGAGTGGGTCCCAACTGCGTCTCCCTCCCCGGGGACGCTGCTGGCACCCCGTCTGCAGCTCGTTTCCTGCGCCGCAGCCTGATCCTGCCTGGTGCAGAACACCCCTTCTGCTGCTTTGTAACAGCTTCCTGTCTTTATTTTTGTCCCTCACATTCATTAGGTACATTTTGTGCGGTGTTCAAAATGTACCTAATTTTAAATTAAGCAAAAATGCTCACTTGAGATAAAAATCAGCGTTTTCACAAAAGATTTGCAAACTGCAGCCCTTTACCAGTCTCTGCCAGCGGAGCAGGAACCAACAACTGCTGCACACTCAGGGGCAGGACTCTTCATAGAAAAAGCACATAACCAGGGACAGCAAGTGTGGGAAAAGCAGGATTTCTTGTATTTAAGTTTCCACAGCCTTTAAGAGGATCCAGCAAATTCAGATATAAAACAGATTGCTTCATACTTTAACTTTTCAGTGCATGGACTTTACATGGCCAATTTAAAACTCTGCAACAAACTGCTTTCTGCTCTCCCTTCCCCTGAAAACAGGTTTTGGGGATGGAAATACTGATCTAAACTAAATCCCAGGAGCCTGACAATCCTTCTGCAGAACTTCCCTGAGACCCTGGGCCACTGCCAGCTTTAAGCGATGGAAAGGAAGACTGCCAGGTCACAGGGCATGCCACAGATGGGATTTGACTTCTAAGCAGTCATTTAATTTAGGCCTGGAACAAGATTTATGGGAGTGAAATCACAGAGAAAGAAAAAGATACAGGGCTGGGGGGGAAGAGGCAGGTAGATGTGAATTCAGATGAGACAAACTCCATCTGAAGGATGTAGAATATTCCTGTGAAGCTCCTGGTTTCCATCTCTGTTTTACAGATGGGGAAACTAACGCTTCAAGTGAAAAAATCCACGTTAGCAGAGTGAATAATAGCAGAGGGAAGAATAAGGACATACAAGTCCTGCCACCCGGCTTCACAGACTAACCCTCCTCCTTCACACACTCCCTCTGCAGGGAGGATGGGGTGAAAAGGCACAAATTTGATGTGTGTATTATTTTCTGCTTGTACCAAACAAAGCGCATCCACAACTGGAGATTTAGGATTGAGTTGCTCTTGCGGACACACTCAGCAGGAGCCGTCCAGCCGGCAGCCGCAGAGCCCTTCTTGCCCGCGGTCCCAAGGCAAGCGAGGCACCGGCACAGCGAGAGGCACAGGTATTTCAGTCACGTTCCCTGGAACAGTTTCACCAGCCACCTCTAAGGCAGTTTTTGTGGCTCCTGCTGGGCAGCACCTGGCCCAGAACCAAGCTGGTCCTCCTGAGCGCTTGTCATTTTTTCTCTTCCCTCTCCTCCCCTCTTAAACAACAACAACAACAAAAAGGGGAAAAAAAGAAAACAAAACTGTTTCCCCACAGGCTGCAGACATAAGTGAGATGCAGGTGCAGGCTGCACAAAGCTAATGAGTTCCAATCCCAGCTCCCCGTGCCCCCTCATACAAGATGCCCAGCCCTTTGAAGACTGAAAATGAAAAGAGAACAAGCCCAAGTGCGTGCACCTGTAGGAGCTGGGGGGCTGCTCCCTCCTCTGGCCGGCAGTGCAGGGGGACAGGACCCCACTCCAGGATGCCCCGCTCGCTTCATGGCAATGCCATTTCCTGAAGAGCTTAAAAGCATGATTTAAGTATCAGCCTTTGTAGCACTGAAGTGAAGCTGGTCGTTATTACCCCCCCCAACACGGGGTGGCTGAGCACACCCTGGTGGTCCTTCAGGTTTCAAAGCTCAGCCAAGGAACTCAGTTCCCTCCTTCTCTTTGTGGCAGTGACTGGCCACCATGGCAAATTGAAAGTAGAGGGAGGAAATGAAAACTGCTCCTTTCTGTTTTGGAATAGCAGGAGCCACGTGAGACTTCAATTTAGGGCAGGTGTAGCCATGTGCCCTGAACATCCTGTGCACAGCACAGCTCCCAAACCAGGACCCACAAATCCCCCCACAACAGAGAAATCTGAGTGAAGACCAGCTGTGGATAGAGATGGACCAACACCTCCTCTTCTGTCTCACTTCAAGTCATTGTGAAGTCCTTGTACCTCATCCTGTCCCACAGGGAAACCACCTAATAGCAGCTTTGCTGAGGACTCCTGGCACTGATGGGTGTCTTAATCACCGCAGAGCTTTGAAAGTCAGTGGGAGGAGAAACGTGTTCCTACAGCTTTAGCCGGTGCTTTCCAGAAGAGTCTCTTGCTCTTCTGCTGGCAGCTTGGGTTTCTGCTACTATTTTGCCTCTTTGCTACATAGGACAGAAAGGGAAGCTGCCTCCTTCCCTTGCCCTCAACCAGCTGAGCTGCTGCCGGGCAGGTGGCAGGTGACAGCAGGGTGGGAGCACCAAGAGTGTCCCTGAATCCTGACTGCTGCCCAAGAAACTTGGCTCTAAGCCCTGGGGGCTGGGAGATCCAGTTACCCACTGGACAGATTACCCTTGGCTGGTCTGCCCAGCAGGCAGGAGAAGGCTCCTTGCCGGGAGCAGCTGGTACTGGTGGAAGTTAACCCCTTCACCCGCACTCTCTTCTTGTCACACTCCACAGCTGGCTGGGCCCATGAAGTCCTGCAGGCTGAGGGTCTCCGGGTGGCTGGGGGAACCCCCACTGTGTGTCAGCCAAGCAGAGCTTCTCCGCAGTGTTCCTGCCAGAGCAGCTTTCCCCACTTTGGCTGCTTTGCCATGTGCTCACCGGGAAACCTTTCAGCTTTGCAGAGAGTTGCAAAGCACTTTGTGCTTCTGGTTATTAACCTGCCTTGCAGGGCTGCAAGGGGGTGCAGAAAATAGGACAGGAAGCCGGGGGTGTGCTTAGCCCCAGTTCAGGCGGTCCCGTGCACATCCAGCCACAGCATCACGGCTGGTGACAAGGGGCTAAATCCATTCTCGGTGCAAACAAGTGTGACTCACAGACCAACCCCAAAAGCCACCCCGTAGGGTGGCAGCGCTCAGAGCTCTGAGCTGAGACCAGCTGCCCGTGTCCTCGGGGAGCTGAGCCAAAGCTCTGGCCAACGTGCCTGATTTCCCTCTCATTTATTTCAGACTTTCAGCAAGGCATTTCCACAGCTACTCCCGATTTACACCAGTGGGAATAAGTGATGGTCCAGGCTCCTCCTCCCAGAAGCTTGGCTGTGGTTCCTCAGATTTCTTCCTCACAGAAAGCATCGAGAGCCCATTTTTTCCCTGTTAAATCA
The DNA here is from genome assembly GCA_013400555.1 of Jacana jacana. Taxonomy (NCBI): domain Eukaryota; kingdom Metazoa; phylum Chordata; class Aves; order Charadriiformes; family Jacanidae; genus Jacana; species Jacana jacana. The sequence continues at coordinate 96,639 of VZTM01007563.1, forward strand.
TCTGATTTTTTTGGCTTCCCTTTCGATAGAAATTCTTTCTCTCTTTTGCACTAATTTTGCCCAGTTCCAGCACTGACCCATGTTTATGAAAGGGGCTTATGAGCTGTAATGTTAACTAGCCTCAGTTTGCTGATTCAGCAGCAGAATAAATAGGTAATTACACTCTGCCATATGTGTCTCTAATTCCAAATAGATGGTGTCCAAAAGGCGCTGTGCATTACCAGCGGATGACTGGAGTTGGGACTGTAAAAATGAGTAAATTGGTCCCCAAGGCCAGAAAAAGCTCTGTCAAATCCCACTGTTTATATCATACTGAGTGGCTGACTTGTGGTTATTTTGTAATTTAATACTGCTAAATGTCAACGGGAAATCCTTTCAACTACAGTTTGATACCTAGTGACAGAAAATCATTCAAGACTTAGACAAAGCAGCTAGCTCAGAGAGGTGCATTTTTTTTCTTTTAATCTTTGCATAAAGAGTGATCTTGCAGCAGCTGCCCTGCCCTGGAGGGGAGAGGGCAAACACACCTCTGCCCCAAAGCTGCCCCCTTCCTATGCCATGCCCAAGGCAGCGACCCTCAGCGTTGGGCAGGGCTGCCGGTACCTCTCTTTGCTGGAGCAGAGACACTGGTCTTCCCTGTGCCTCCCCAGTCAACCCAGTTCAGCAAGTCTCTTTACTCCTTGTCCTGCACAGCCCAGTGTATGGGACCGAGTCTTTTGCCTGCAAGTTTGTTTATAAGAAAACAGAAAACCCAGAATGGCCACATTCTACAAATGCTTCCTGTAAACAAATCCAGATATTCGTGCACACGCAAAGGCTGCTCAAACTAAACTGGGCAACGAGCTGCAGAGCAGAGATTGCAGCGACTTGTGACACGTCTCTTTCAAAAGATGAACTGAATCTCGTGTTAAATAAATATGCCCAAACTCACCCAAAGCAGCATGCTGCCCTGCCCACCCAAAAGAGATCCTTGAAGAGGAGCTCAAAGCTCCTCTTTTTGCTGCTGGGGACCCACTGAGACGGCAAACAGAAGTCATCAGTTCTGGTGTTTGTAGCTGCTGGTCACCTCCTCAGCCAGGGACAGTCATCCCCATTTCCCTGGGGTGAGGGCATCGCAGTGGTGTATGTGGGGAGGAGAAGGCTCTGCTCAGAGCTGGCTGTGCCAGCCCTGGGACACCTACTGTCACCTCTGCACCTCAGTAGAAAATTGTGCCCAACACTTGCCATGGGATGGCACCGGCCTGTCACACATGCGGTGGGGGGACACTGGCTGCAGCCCTGCAAACGGGGAAGAGTTTTCTCTTTGTGTGCAAACACAGAGCTCTGCTTGGTAAAGGTTCAGGCTCTATCTGACCTGCTCTTTGTGCTGGGCAGCAGCAGCCATGCTTTCCAGGGCTGCTGTCCAAGCAGGGTCTATCACTCCTGATATTCTTTGCTCAGTCTGTCTCCAGCAGATCTCTCATCTCTAGGGGCTGAACAGAATAATTAGAGGTCTGAGGGCTGGACAAAGCCTGTCTGGTGGATGGGGTAATTTACAAATGCTCAGACTGTCCACACTCCTAAGCCAAAGGGGAGGCTTAATTAAAGGCACAGGAGAAACTCTTCTGGGAGAAAATTAGGGCTGAGAGAAGCCCCACCCCACCAGAGGCAGAAGAACCCCCTCAGTCTAGGCCTGCCCCTGCAGAGAATCCTCCTGCTGGCATGGGCCAGGGAGCAGGGCTTTGCTTGGAAGCAATGGGCAAGTGGCAGCCCCATGCCTAAGAGCAAAAAAAGTACAGTTGTCCTCTCATTGACTCCGCTCCCTCCTGTGCTGGGAAGCTCTGACAAGACGTACTGCAGTAGCTCAAGCATCTCTCCAGGGTGGCGTGGCCCGGCCTTATGTTGGCAATTGCCAGCTCAGGCTAATGGGGTCTGCAGGGAAGCTGTTTCACACTCAATTCTTCTGTTATACACTGTTAGCTGCAAAGTGGGGGGAGCTGCACAAGCTGCTCAGGCAATATGTCGGCACAGATCCCACAGGATCCTGTCTACTGCTCTTCAGCGATCCCTTAGGATCCACTCTGCTTCCTCGGGTTTAGGCCAGTGGCTGCTAGAAAACAATGACTGAACAGCTCAAACGTTTCTCTGCCAAGCTGGGGAAGAGTGGAGACACACAGCAGGAGCTGCCTGGCTCCACGCAGCATCAAGGCAACGGGCACCAATATAAATTCAGACACGGCTGGAGACTGTACTGGGAGCGTGAGCGGCTGGTGTCGCAGCTTCTGGGCCTCTGCCAGCACTTAGAAAAAAGTACTTCAAAGTTTTTTTCCTTACAACCCCCCCCAAAAGTCCAGAGAATCCCTGTGATTTAGGAGACAATATTCTTCTCCCAGTGTCTCCTCTTCCAGTCTGGGGAATGGAGCTATTTTGTGGCAAAGGCAGCCAAAGGCTGGGGCAGAGTCCTAGATCTGCTCCAGTGATTTTCTCTGGGGCTTTCAGCAAATCCTTTTTGGCCCAGCTTCCTGCAGGCACCTGACAGAGACAGGAGCCAGTGTCTAAACACATTCCTTCTCTCAGAGTTTTACTTTCCCCATTTGTAAGCTTGGTTAATACTATCTCAGCCCTTCCTGGGATGGTGTTAGTCTTCATTAGTACATTTGGAGCATGCCAAGATCTGCAGATGAAAGGAGTACGATAATGCAATGATACTGCGTGATTATCTGTTGGTCTTGGAGGCTCAGCCCTCACCCTGTATCCAGACTTGGCAGCTCCAGAAACACCAGTTAAACAGCTGGAGCTCTGAGGGGAAAGTCAGCAACATCCATGTCAGAGCTGTGGAGGGTGAGCAACTGCCGTCCTCAACAGCCTCAGTACAACTTTAAATATTTCCATTTCTACATGACTGTGAAATCGTAATTCCTATTACATGAGGCAGAGGCACCTGAATTCCCTCTATAATTCTGCAGCACAGTTTGAGGAGAGGAAAATGCCCATCACACAGCAATCGCTGTCACCCATGGAGCCCCAGAGGGGTTCCCCTCCCACTCGCAGCCTGCTGCTGTGCTGGGCAGAGATGGGAAGTTTGTTTCTCTGTGGAGCCTGATCTGGCCCCTTGCCTTTTCTGATAAACAGCTCAAAGTAGGACTTACTCAAGGTAATTCAGAGCCATTCTCCTACCCAGCCTGGCACAACACAGAGAAAGTTGAGAGTGGGTCTCCTACTCTGCCAAGTAGCCTGGATGCAGCCTAAGTGCTTTCTCAGCTAATCCTTATTTTTTCCTCACAATGAAGCTAGGTCCTGTGTGGAGCTCATCCCTGCTATTACTTTCTAAATTCAGAAACTCTAGAACTGCAACCAGGAAAATAAAACCTGGGACAAGCGCTGTGCTAGTCCCACCTATGGAAGATGGAGTCAGATTCAGTGATGATTGGGGGTGCTGCAGTATCGCTTTGGCACGCTAAGCACTGCCTCTCACAAACCTTCTGTTGAAAAACACAGCTGATGGTGGGGCTTTGGGCACCTTGCAGGAGGGGTCAGTCTGAGAACAACAGTTGTTCCCGCTCAGACTGACTCCCACTTAAAAACCAGTAACTTCCCTGGCTGGCAAGGCCTGAGCCAGACACTTCCACGGCAGACCAGGCATCAGGTTAGGACTGGCTCCGGCACAACCCACCACCAGCTGCTGCTGCTGCTACCTGCAGCCAGACAGGCACAGGAGGAGCGTAGGATGTCTCTAGCCACTAGGAATTACTATTCATGTGATCTTTCTTTCCCCGTGGCCTCATTTGGCCTGAAACTCAAATTCCACAGCACCCACACTGTGCTGCATCTTCACGCTTTGCTCTGCCCCAGGCCGCTGGGACGCGTGTTGCACACACACCACCTCCTGCCAGTGGCGGCGAGGCTGGGAGAAGGCAGATGTGATGTGGAGGGGGATTTCCTAGCCTGTAAAAGTATCTCAGATTTCTACTTTTGAGATCAACGTGGAGGGGAAAGTCTAGTTTGCAAAAGAGGCCCTGTAAAGCAAGGCAGCCACCCCTGTACAGCAGAAACAGCTTCACCCTGATGACCCCAAAGCCAAGTTAACTCCTGAACCGCTTATCTCTAAAGCTCTCTACAGCAAGATCCAGCCCTCTGGGGTGCTAAGGGGACCCATGAGCCAGAGGTGTGTGGTTCCCCTGTGTCCTGAGAAATAACAGCTGAAGACACTCAGTCCCAGTTGGTTTGATGGGGTCTCTGGGTGGGACATACCTCCTAAAGTGGCTCCTTCACACCGAGCATGGCTAGAAAAGGGGGTTCTGGTGGGCAGGTGCAGAAGAACAGCTTTGACAGAGTGTGAGTGGACAAGACAGCCATTTAGGAAAACCATCCTGGTTGTGGAGGTAACATGTTCCAACTCCAGCCCAGTGGGGTGACAGGGACAGGGAGCAATGAACTCCTCAGACCTGCAGGGATGAACATGGAAACAGGGCTGTGTGTGCTGTTTGCCCTCGGGTAAATCATGTGTCTGGGGGAGGAGGGCTCGGTGAGGGGCTGTCAGACATGCGGCCGTGCTTTGGCAGGCTAGATCTGCCCTGTCACCCCAGCTTGAAGTGACACCTGCCAAGCCCTTCCACCCTGGCTGGGAGAGATTAAAGGATGGAGTAGCTGGCGGTTAAGGCTCAGTTCATTAGAAAGAGTCCTGTTAATTGGGTATTAACTGGCCTCTGCTGGGGAGTGGGGACACATGGGCTGGGAATAGAGGAGCTGCGGTGTGATGCTTGTCAGACATTTGAACTTTGGCAGGCTGGTGTAGCTGGCATGGGGAGAGCAGCCCAGCCCTCAGCTGGCATGTCAGGCCATGCCCCTTGGAGATTCACGGCTGCTATTGTCTTGGCCAGACTAATCCCTCTTACTGGGATGCTGGTCTGGTTTTCTCTCCCCATCCCAGATTGTGTATCACACCTCTTGGGCTTTCCTCAGTTTAAAAATACATGTTTAGGGCTTAATCTGTGCTGCTCTAGGGCACAAAGACCAGGCTGGCCCTGAGATCACCTGACATGAAGTCCTGAAACAAAGCCCTTAGGGCAGAGTCCTCATACTCTGGCACTAAAGTCTCAATTCCTGTCGCTTGGAAACATAACAGGATTGTCTCCATTTAGTGGGATTATGTCTGAAAAAGCCTTTTGTTACTGCCACTCTCCGCTCCTGGGTTGACAGCTGAATCAAACCAGATGGGAGTCCCACGGTCAGAGTGAGGAAATGGTGAGGGGCTCCTGGCTCTGACATGGGTTGACCTTGGACAAGTCACTCCATTGCCCTACACTTGGCCTCTCTTCCCTGGGGCAGAGGGGAGGAAGAGGCCTTAGAGATCAAATGCCTTTTGCCCTAGACATGCCAGGAAGCTGTGTGCAGCTCGAGCAGGGGCAGGGGTTATTGTCACTTCTGTCCCTCTTTGACCTGAGAAGCGAGTCTCACGTGTCAGGAACAGCATCCCCCAGTGGGTGCTGTTGGGGAACAAGCGTGTGACTTTTGGCAAAACAGTGGGTCAGGTTCACAGGGGGGTAAGGAAACAGGGGGAGCACAGAGATTAAATGGGAAACATGAGGTTTCCTGTAAATGATTCCTGTCTCCCCTTCCTGTCAAACCCCAGCAGTGTCCCCTCGCAACAGCACCCTGTGCCATAGGCCAGGCCTCAGCTTTCTTGGGGTTGGTGACATGAAAGTGCCCAGCCCGGAGCTCCTCCAGCCCTGCCTGAGCAGCAGCCCAGGGACGACGCTGCTGTGTCTGCCCTCAGTGCCGAGTTGAACCAGCCAGCTCCCCCTGACACTTGCAAAGCTGCGGTAATGACGGAAGCCTCTCTACCTTGAAGGCATGAGGTATGCTATACACAGCAAGAAGGTTTGCCTAATTAACTCCGATTGTATATGACATTGTCATGTTGATTTACTAAATATACGCGGGAAATCTCTTTATTTCACCAGCTGATTGGTGACATAATCTGGGTCTGTAAGGAGCAGCCTTGACACCAATTCCCTCTGGTTATGTTACCTGTCTTTTCCACCTGCAATTGCATCAATGAAGCCCACAAGGAACTTCAATAACTAATTTATTCATTTTGCTTCTGATTTATAGTAAAAAGGAAAGGATGTCAGGATACACTTGTCTAGAATGACAATCAAGCCCAGAACCCTTCCAAGCTCGCGCCTTCTCAAGAAGTAGAAGGCTTCACCTTAGCAGCATGTGCATCGTGCAGATTGCAATTACCAACCACTTTTGTGTTACTGTAGACTCACACCAACTGGGAGAAAGTTTCCAGGTAACACAAGCCTGGAAAAGTCAATTACTTTGCTCCCTCATCTGCTAAAGATACAGGCATCCCTGACTGATAAATGATCATGCTTCTAATGTCCTCACTCGCCCCAGAATAATTACTCCACGTTTACCAGGTTGTGCTGAGGCCCTGCTTTTGCCCCGTACCATGGTGGAAAGGGCACCCCAGATCCCTGGGATCACTTGTATGAGCAGCAGGCACAGGATGAAGGCTCAGGTTGATGCAAATGAATCCACAGCTGTCTGTGGATGAGTCCCAGTAAACCTGCAGTAGGGCTCAAGGAACTTCCACATTATCCAACCTTACTTACACCAAGGTACAGATTTTCCAATCTGCATTTGTTGCCTAAAGAAAATGGACTCCAAGACAGCTCTGAAAATCTCATACTAAAACTTCTCCCCTCTTATGTGACATGGGAAATTTTCAGAAGTTTTTCTTGGCAGCAAACTTTTCAGTTTCTAACCATGTGCCAGAAGGTCAAGGCTTTCCTCCCAAGATGGAGAGCAGAGAATTAAGTACTGATCTCCTCTTCAGAGGCCACAATGAAATCTCTTTCCAAAAGAGAACAGTCCTCCATGATTCGTTGAAAAGCAGCTGTTGTTGGTTAGTGGTGCCCCTGGAGCACTGCTGCGAGCTTCCACTTGCACAGGTTTGCAGTAACTGGGCTGGTCTGTGGTGTGTGCAGTTCCTGCAGAATCTGACGTGTATTTTTCAGGGCTGAGAAGGTCTAGGAGCCACATTCCCTGCTCCCAGCACAGAGGTGTAAGAAGTATCGCCCTGCACTGGATCAGCACATCACCATCCCAGGCTCCCACAATGGCATTTCCCATTGACCACAACTCTGTTTGACATCGTTTCCCAAACTTGGAGAGTTTTTTTAAGGCCCAGCCCATCGCAGAAGCGGTTTTTCTCAGGGGCCAGCAGTGTAAGTGGCCTTACACTGACAGAGGCACCCTGGGAGAGTAAGAATGCCTCCTTCAGCAGTTCTCTGAGCTGCTCCAATTTCTGCCTGGAACAACTAAAGTCACAGACCAAAACCACTTCCTCCTGCACACGGACTGTCCTCATCAACACAGCGCTCCTCATCGCAGTGAAACGAGAGCCTCATTTGGCAGAGCAATCAGGGGAGCAGGGTTAGCTACTCAAAGGGATGTGCAGATACTCTGTGTCAGGCGTGGAGCCGAGCTCAGCAACAGAGAAAGCAGGGGACAAGGGAACAGGCAACTCCATTGGACGAGAGCCTAGTTAAGATCCGTCTGTGTCAGCCCAAAGCTTAATCTGGATTGATGCAAACTGCAGAAAGTATCATTAGAGACTGTCTGGGGAAGTCACAGAGCTTCTCTGCTCCCTTCTTGTCTTCCCCAATAATAGAGATATTTCTGTTTACAAAGGTGGACTTGATCCTCAGAATTTCCTCTGTAGATCTCTAGTATTTGCATGTGTCACCCTGTTTTCCCTGGCTCATTAATCACTCACTGTGCTTGTCAAATTGGAGCAGAGCCTGCTGTGCTCCCGCAACCTGCTATAGGGGCCCCAGGCTGAGCGTTTCTACTGCTACCGTAGAGCTGCTTTATGGCACTTCAGGATGGAGCGCACCCCAAGAGCCCCCACCTCAGCACAGCAGCGCAGCCCTGGCAGACTGCATGGCACAGGGAGCAGCACGCAGCTGGCTGGTTTGCTACACAGCAAAAAACATTCCTTAAATTACAGACACAACACCTTTCATCATCCCTGGGGCCAATCTGGTGTCTCCCATCTCTGCCCCACATAGACAGACAGACTGTACAGTGCCTCCAGGCCAGCACCCAGCAAGCTGATGTCCCCAGGCCTGGGGCAGGAGAGCCTCTGGCTGGGTCCTGCTCACACGATACCCACGCTCTCCTGCTCTAGACTTCAAACATCTCTCTCCCCTTAGATTCTCACTCTTGGGTTCATTATCTTCCTATGCAGCAAACAAGAAGAAAAAAGAGAAAAAGATGTATCTGTACATGGGCTCATGTCCACTGGCTGTAAGGGCTGTTAAGTTCAGGCCGGGGCTAAGATCTGCTTTCCAGGTGATGGCCTGTTTTCTCCCCGGGCATCTCACCCATAACACGATGCTAGCTTGTTACTTCTCTTCACCAGCACCAATGGCTTTTTATGGCAAAGTTCTTCTCTTTGATGTAAGATGAAAGCATATCTTGCCCAGCCACCCCGGGGAGTGGGAGAGCAGTGGGAAGAGGAGAATATGTCAACGATATGTCAGGAGAGCTCTTGAGCAAAGACCTGTGTAGAGCAGAGACAGCCCAGACCGGCGAGCCAGGTCCAGCACAGTTTAAACAAGGTGCCTTGGAGCCGGGATGCGGTTCAGGCCCACCTTGAGCAGAGCAGGGTTTGTCTCTGCAGTGTGCGGTGTCTCTGGCTGATTAGGAGCAAAGCCCATCTCCTCCTTCCTGCCTTCCCCGTCAGCTGGAGCACACAGCTTACAGGAACAGCTCCCTTTTTTCCTTCTCTCCCTTTTTTAATGACCAGTTTCTGAGATTGGCATGAGGAGCTGAGTCCTGGTAGGGCTGGGAAAATTCAATATTGCTAAGACCAGGACAGGAAACGGCAATGTGTTCTTGCAGTCGCAACTCCACATTAAGTAATTTGCGTATTAAACTGAAGATGACACAATGAAATGTTGAAATTATCTTGGTCTATCCCAGTTTACAGGGCAAAATGAACTTAAAAGGGTTCAGTTTGGTGTTTCTAAGACACCAATCACCTTGTTATTGAGCTTTGAAACATCTACTCAGGCCTTTTTCAAAGCTGATCTATTAGGGTGGGAGCAGGACCCAGGGAGGCTCAGTCACAGAGCCTTGTGCAGAGCGAGGCACATACCAGCAGCTCCCTGGCGAGCCCCAGGGCCATGGGACCGTGGGATCCCTGTTCTGCTGTGCTCAATGTTAACAACTTAAGCTGCAAGAACTGCCACGTGGTCCCAGACAAGGAAGTTCTGCAAGATTCCCATCCTACCAAGCAAGCCCGGGATGACCAGGGACAGGAGATGTCTCCCTGGACACTTACAGGAAAAAGCCCACAGGTTCAAGGTAGTTATTTTCTTTTGAATACTTTTAACAAAAACATCCCTGAGCTTCCTGATCTGTGGAGCTAGATGAGAGATTTCAGAAAAGCTAGATCTCTCAGGAGCTTAACTAAGGCTGCCTATTTTTAGTCGAGTCAGAGGTACTCCAGAGGTAGCACCACACATGGTTGCTGACATCCACATTAACCCGAAGGGCAGCTGGGCTCTGGCTCAGGAGTGGAAAAAGTTAACTCTGCCTCATCTCCAATTGCAGAGCCGTGGAGCTGAGGGCTCCAGAAGGCAGGACAGACACATGGCTGCCTTTCTGCTCATCCTTTGCACTGTATCAGGCTATCAAAGACTGGAAATCCCGAATGAAATCTGGATTCTTGCTCTCCAGTATGTCCATATCCATGCAGGGCTGTGAGACCTCCCCATTTCAACTTTTCACCAGTGAAAATGAGAGTTTGAAGGACAGTCTGAAAGTGAATTTTAATGTAAAGTTACTTTTGAAGTCTTATTAGAACGTTAAAGTGAGACCCTGCAAACTTCTTATTGAGTCTCATTAATAGCTATTACATTTCCCAAATGAGTTAATAACAAGTTATTGATTTGTATGCTCAGCAGCCAAGCAATGAAAAGGGAAAACAACCCCACAGAAATCTGGGAGGGAAATGTCAGAGTGACACTTTGACACCAACAGCCACTGGAAAATATTTCACTTAAGGTTTTTCCGTGTGACAAAAGAGGGAATAATATAAAAATCTGTTGTCTTTTAATGTGAGGCTGAACCACTGTAATCCTACAGATTGTTTCAGGTAGAATACATGCCATTTCCACAGTGCTGTGATAGTTTTTTCCTACTGTTCATTAGGAAATTGCAACAAGAACCTTGAAATACATACTTGTTTGAACACACATATGTGTTTGAGAGTGAGGAGTAGGCCCGCTGAGCAACTCTCCCCTCCTCACTAACTCACTTTAACGACGTGCTTCAATATAAACTACAGCTTAGTCACATACCCACACACATTTCCATTCATATTTCACTCATCCCAAACTAAGGGTTTCTATTAAAAATCTCTACAAACACAGAAAGGCAAGGCTTCCCCCCAGTATTGAATGGCAATTAAGCAATTCACTTCCCTCTAAAACTCGTCTACTGTAATCTTCATCAAGAAAATCAAGCCAACCCAGAGAAAATTAATATAGATATGCCTGCTCAAAGTAAATAATTGTTAAAGCAATCTCTCTACTGGGGAGGGTTTAATTCTCTTCTTTTCTTACTGTTTACAGAGTCACTGGCAAAGAAAGGACATGTTTCATTTTCTCCACTTCATTGGGGTGATCTAATGGACTGGAGCGGACTCGCTAAAGCTCTAGAGCATGGTCTAAATGGGCAACGCCATTAGACAATGCAGGAATAAGACAAATCAGCCCTTTTTAGCTTCAGGTCCTCTACATAGCCCATGGGATTGAGCTAATGCAAGAATTAGCCAAATAGAAAACCAAACATTCATTCCCTTAATGACAGGAGCTGCCTCCCCTCAGGGAAAGAACGCTTCCCTTCAAGCAAGACAGAGGGACACTGGGAGGAGACATGGTGGCAGAGAGCCACAATTAGGGGGACTTTTTGGTGAAGGTAGCAAGGGAAGGGGATTTTCCACATCGCATCTTGTAGGGAAGGAGTTTGAGGAGCCTGTGATACTGTTTTCCTGGCCCCAGTTCCTGGCTGGGAACAGACAGGACTGCATTTTCAGCTGGGATGGTGGGTGCCCAGGCTGCCAGCCAGAGGACGCCTGGGCTGGGAGATGGCCCCACAGCCCAGCCCCAGATTGCTCTATGCTGTCCTCCACAATCCACTCACCAGCTAGAGCAGCCCAAATTCCCTTTGACTCGTCCCTGTGGGGCAGCTGTGCACTTATTTGACTGACTTTGGGGAGCATTGCCTGGCATAAGTGATCAGGGAAAGAAATTTTCAGAGTCACCTGAGTCAGCATCATTCAGAACCTAACCCGTACTTCACCCACTCTCACCAGACCTGCTTACAGGCTCTTCCAGTCTGGGCACCACAAACGAGTCTGTGTCTGATCTCACCGCTCGCCCCAAAGGGCAGAGTCGCTGCCTGGAATATCTGTGATCGATATATAGACAGAGAGTCTGAAATAGTTCTTGTAGAACAGAAGTGAAAGTCATGCTCTAACACATCACCTTGTTCCTGGAACAGGCACAGAAGCAAAACAAGCTGTAGAGATTAGTCACTGCTCTGACCTCGTGCCTTGGCCAGCATGGAGTCACAAAGCTGAAACAATGCTATTTCCCATGAAAAATGACTCAGAAGTCTAATGCACACCCCACTTCCCGGCCCAATTTGGTGTCTCTTAATTCCACTCTATTTATACCATTATTCAAATACTGTGCCCCTTGGAAATCCTGTAAAGACACTTTCCCTGATTTGTGAGGGGGAAGTTCATGCTTTTCTCCCACATTTCTTTCTACAACCTTGCTTGATTTCTCTGCCCCTGCTGTGAAAATGACCACACTGGCCTTGCTGCGACATAAATGAAGAGGAGCTGTTCCACTGAGCGAGAAAAAACATTACCAAATAGAAGGAGAAGGCAGGCCAGCACATCCAGCATTCCCAGGCTGTCTTGCAAGGTGAGTAAGAAGGGCTGCAGTGCATTTGCTGCCTGTGCCTGTACACATTCAGACACAAGAGAGGTTTGCTCTTCCCACTGGTTGCTCCATTTTGGCTGAGCACAGTGAGTGGACTCGGGGAGATCCACCCTGAATGCATGTCTCCTACATTCCTCTCTGCAGCCGGGTGTCCTGGTGCACCACTGTCAACAGCTTTATAAAGACAAGTGCACTTGAGAGTGTGACCCTCTGAAAGGCCTTTACAGCTAATGGGGGAAGGCAGAGAGAGAATAAACATGTATTTTTCAAAAGCTAGTGTAAAAATGGTGTGGAATTAAGCTAGCAGAACAGAAATTACAGCTGGAGCCCACAATCCAGGCTGAATAACTGAACAGCTGGAGGCCGTGTCCTTGAGGTGCCAGGGGGTGGCTTGTTCTTCAGATAGGTATTTACCAGTAGCACATTTCCAGATCTATTGGAAAGTCTCGTTGCAGTTTCAAAACAACGGTCCCCTCTCCTTGCACCAAAATGGGGAAAAAAAAAGAAAAAGAAAAAAAAAAAAGAAAAGGCTGATAAAAATACAGAGTAGCCTCACAGGCAATTGGAGGTATGGCAGCTCCTACCCACTGGGTATAATTTTTAACAACCCAAACCAGCTCCAGAATAAAGCACAGAAAATGTCAGCCCTTTGTATGAAAGGGCTTTTGAAACAGCCAAGCTGATTCCAATTTGCTGGAGGCATTAAGACAGCATATGTCACTGTGCTGAGAACTGAGGGGCTAAGAGTTGGCTCCAATGTGCTGGATAATGGAGCTGCTACTACCAGTCCAGTGAGCTCCGGCTGCCACCCTGCTCCTGGTAGGAGTTTCTAGCATGCTGGCACTCGGCACAGGCCACCTGCAAGCCAGATCTGGTCTGTCGGAGGAAACTGGGACCCATTTTAGTTGCCCAGCTGCAGCTCAGCTCATTTGCAAGAGGCAGCCTGCCACATCAGAACTCCTTTAGGAAGCACCAGGAGGCAAACCAATCTGCTGCCTCTGAAAACAAGATGGGTGGGAGGGTACGTCTCTGCCCCAGCTTAGATGAGGAGCAGAGGGGATTGCTGTTGGAGGCAGGAGAATGCAAGGGCTGTCTCCTCACGGAACACCCTCTGCTTTGCTTCAGGGAAGAGCTCTGACATCCGCAGGATTAGACATAAAATCCCAGCCCAACTGAAGTTTGTGCCAACATCTCCTGGAGACTGTTGGGACCTGGCACATTCACAGTGGGTAGAGGCTTGTCAGGCCTTGCAGGGCATGGAAACCCCCCCAGCAACTGCCTCTCCAATGCTGCCCCCCACTGCCTGCCCCACTTCCCAGGCAGGGACCACACCTCACCGACTGCCACTGAGAGAACCCTCATAGCCACTCTGACCAGAGAGGATTTGCTGTTGAAGAGGCCAGGCAGGTCATCTGGGCACTTTTGGGGCCAGCAATGGACATGTTTCACCCCATGGCATTGTCAAGGAATGTCAGTGTCCTCCAGACTCAGAGACCAGCTGAGCAAACAGGGAAGAGGGTCAGGACTGGTTCCTGCAGACCTAGTGAAACAAGACAGTTGAAGAGTTTGCCCTGGTCTTCACCCTGGGGTCTGGTACGTGGTGGATGACTGGGTTGTGCCAGTCCTCTGCGTCTTCTTGCTGCCAGGAGGGACTGCCACCGTGCTGTCCCTGCCATGCTCTCAGCAGAGCAGGGCTGGATCAGGGTCTGCACCCACTCCCTGCAGCAACTCCCTTCCAAAGCAAAGCTAAGCCAGCACACAGCGAACTGGAGAAGCTGCTAAGCTGCAAAGAGCAGCGTTGGAAGCCATGCCATGGCACTGGTAGGTGGTATGTACCCAGGGAGCACGGAAAGAGCTAAGCCAGAGCAGAGTAATGAAATATTGCCATTTCTTCCCAGGCCTGGCCTTTTATCACATACAACTTCCTTCTCTTTAGTCATACATTCCTGTTCTCCTGCCAGCACACAATCTCAGGCCGAACAGCAGAGATGGTTGAAATGCTTGAGCTCACACATACCCTGTATCCTCTTTTTTGCTCCGGCTGGAAGGTGTCTGCTCAACTCCCTGAGTTTCTCCCTCCAAGAAAACTGCCCCTCTGCAGCCAACTGTCAGCCTCCAGGAGAGCAGTGCTGTTCACGGCTATTTGTTTCAGGAGAAAGCAGTGGAATTAAAACCACAGAAAAGACCAAGAAACCTATGTCTTCTTGAGAGGAAAACTGGTCACTCCCTCATCTATTGGCCTGGTTTCTTACCCAAAACTGGTGGCCAGGTGGGATGGACAGGAATGAGTCAGACAGGACTGGTCATAAAGTGAGCAGGAAATGAGAAGTATTGTCCCTGCAAAATGTGCTTATCAGAGGTCTGGAATGAAAATGTTCATTTTCTTAGGGAATGCTTTTAGTGGAAATGATCCAAGTTTGGGGTTTTTTTAAGAAACAGGCCTGATGCTTCAAATTTTCGTTTTTATTTTTTCATTATAGAGAAAGACTTTTTAAACCATGCAGAAGCTTTTATTTGTGGGATAAAATGTTCCTCTGACATTAGCCTGCAGTGAACATCCCAGGAACACCAGTTTACCAGTAGGAATGATCACAGGGACCAGGGACCAGCAAATCTTAAACCACCCTGAAAGCATGTTCCATCAAGAGAATTACGGGCTCATAAAGCAGCTTTTGCACCTGATGCCGTGAGTTACACCTACCCAGTTCAGGAAGAGAAATGCTACCGTGTGCACTGGATGTCAAACCAGAGCAACACAAACTGTACAGGCTGGCAGTTTCCTGTCACAAACAAACTGCAGACCAAGAACTCCTCATTACTACCTCAGTCATTTCAAAGCGTAAATGTAATTATCATGATCTGATCAGGGACAACAGAGAAAGAGGCATAATTTGCTGACAACAGTATTTGCAATAATTAATCTCCCAGATCTTGCCTCACAGGGTCATGGACGTTTTGAAATGGGAAATGGGATGTTTAAATCATTTGTGTCCCTTTAATCATCTGCACCAGCCGGGGTGACTCAGGGCCTCCCGCCCAGGGTCTGGCGGGTCCAGAGAGGACAGGCAGGGCTAGCGCTCCCACCAGGGACCAACGGGCTGCCTTAGTCCCCTTTCCTTCCAGGACCAACGGGCTGCCTTAGTCCCCTTTCCTTCCAGGGACCAGGACTCTGCAATTCAGGAGGAAAAAACTTGCTTTCAGTTAATGGAAGGAGCTGCAAAGCCTTTACAGACGTCAATTCAAATAGCATTTGTCAATCTAGGAGTAGTTCAGCATGGAGGTTGTAGCCCTAAACCAAAATGCCACCAAACTAAGCCTACAAGCTCTGGGGTTTACCACAGGGTGAGTGTGGGGAAGTTTCAGCTACACTGATGAATAAAGAAGACATCCAGATACGACGGGTGTAAAATCGGTAACCAGACAGCACGTCTCAAGCTGCAGCCTAGCAGGGTGGGGAGGGTCAGGCAGAGCAGACAGGGCACTGGGAGGGTTTAGAGAAGCCAAGTCAGGCATTAACCTTGCCCTGCAAGGTGCCGAGAGAGCCAGAGGAGCTCAGCATCTAAAGCCTCACTAGTCCTTGGCCTTGCTGACACTACCCACAACAAACCAGTGGCTGTCAGTGGGAATAGCTGGCTGCTTTGCTGAAGATGCCTCCACTCCCTCACAAAAATCAGGGACCTGTCCCACATCCTCCCTGTGCTCTGTCTGTCTGCAAAGCCAACCTGCCTCAGGAGGGAAAGGATTACATGAGCAGGGGTGTGTGTGTCTCCAGGTCTGTCCACGTGCTGCTTGTCCTCACAGCATCCAAGCAGGTGGGTGCTGCAGCATGAAATGGGGATGCACTGCTGCTGTAGCAGCCCTACGCTGTAAAAATGGGCCTGAGAGTAATATTTCTTTCATGGGGGAAAAAAAAATCGCTCTCACGTGAAATGCAGCTGAAGCAGACATAAAAAAGGGTGCCTGAAAGAGGTAAATAGAGCCAGGATGCAAACTGCATTTGGAGTCGCCATTTCCAGTGCTGAGCTCTGGCCACCAGGCTGAGACTGGCTTACTGCTCCCTGAATGAGGCCTGTCAAAACTCTCCCACCTTTGATCACCTCTTGCAGGAGAAAATGATGTACACATTAGATGCTCATTAACATTTATGTAAGTCATCTGCTGCAGTAGCAGCTTATCTTGCCTGCTATTTGCCGGTGGGAAGAAAGGAAACTCACAAAAGACCTGCACAGAAAAGCCCCAGGACCACAGCACTGGAAAGATGTTGCTGAAAAGTCCACCTGATCCCTCAGCACCCCTCTCGCTTCTTGCTGCCACAGTAACTCCCACAGAGGCAGAGGCAGCTTGGGGGGAAGCTTCCCAGCTAAACTCCTGCATTGCTCTACCAGGTTAAGTGGTTAACTGGATGCGCTCTGCTTTTAGGCAATGGTTCACTGAGCACAGCTGTCACCAAACAACAGCGTAGCAGAGACTGAACAAATGCATTCAGGGGAAATCAGATAATAGAGGTGAAAAGTGTCCTGTGATCCATTTAACTGTGTCTGCTCCCATGAGAACACCACAGAGAGTACTGGATTTGGCAAACCGGCATGACCATGCTCACACACACGGCAGAACACACTTCCACACAGCAACCCTCGGGCAGGGCAGAACGTGTGACCTGGCAGCAGACCGCTGGGACCAGCATGGACATCTCTAATAGTCTCTGTGAGCAGGTCTGGAGGGAGGGATGGGCACTCCAGCCAGGACTAATCTCAGCGAGCTTGTTGCTTCACAGAGCCTGTTTGGCTCATGAAATCTCATCAAAGCACTGTGTGGCGTTTATACTGAGCCAGGTGAGCCTTGCAGTCTCTCCTGCTCACCTGGCTCAGACAGACTCAGACCACTCTCCCCACTGCTGGCTTAATAATTAAGAAGTTGTTCTTGCCAGGTTAAGGACACATCTCTCTTTACAGAGCAGCCAGCTCTGTTTACCCCTAATTGCACTCTAGGTAAGAGGTTAAGAGGAGAAAGGATCTTATTATTCAGGTAAACTGAAAAAAAAAATAATCCCTAACCAGGAGGGCCAGCACAGATGTTCCCGCTTCTCCAAGGGCAGGACTCTGCCTCTGGAACCTCCCCAGAGCCCCATCCCTGCCCCAGAGAATTAATTATCTGCTCCCTGTGCCTGGGCAGAGAGTGGAGAGAGATGATTCCTTTGTGTTACGAGAGGAATTGTGAGACAGATGAATTAGGTCTCGCTCAGTGTTCAAAGTCAATCACAGCCCAGTCTGGAACAGCTCGGGTCTGCACAACACACCGTACCTGATACACGGCGTCCCGCGTGTGTCCATGCACACACAGCCGTGTTGAAGCAAGGAAGGATTTCTCCTGCAAGGGTCTGAGACTGCTCCGACACTCCTGTCCATCAGCTAAGGTCTACAGAATAAAACCCTCATGGCACTAGCCAGACTCTGCAGTCCAGGGGACCAGCACTCTGAGGTTTAAGCAGAGAGTATCAGAAAAAGCAGGTTCAAGAAGGCTGAAATTCTCCAGTTGTTTTTAATCTGAAATGGACAGCATAAGAGGCTCGTCTCTCAGTTGTCAGTTCTGTCAAAGGAACGTGGAGCCCATTTGGGAGGGCGTGTTGTCTGGGTTCATTTCCATGTACATATACTTGCATTTCCCATGCAACTTGGAAAACATGCTTATCTTTCCCAGGCAGGGATGCTTCCTGACATAGCTACGAGATGCTGGGATACACTCCATGTGAAGCACAGTGAATTCACAGCAGGGATTGCTTTCCCTTCTCCTGAGCGCACCAGTCACTTCTGAAGCAATTTCTCCTTCTCTGTTAACAATGTAAAGCTTTGGCAGATTACCCAACTTAAAAAGTAATTTAAACTGCACTTATAAAATATTTCATGAAACATTTCTAAAAACATTGCCACTTTCACTCCCCAGCCATGACAGTTGCAGTTGAAAGAAGGAGAGTGCCGTGAAACCTCTCTCTTAAACTCAGATCTCTTGAAATTTCTGCTGCTTCAAGCTGCTATTTCTATTCTGTATTCACTTAAAAGCTGTGGAAAATAGGCATATTCAGTATCAGATTTTGTTGTTTTAAAACTCGTGGAAGTAAATACTTTGATCTAATCACATGTAAATTATGTGTCACTGTTAAAATATGGGACTGCATGTAAATCTCAGATACAAAAGAAATCATCACCGTCTCCATGTAGAATGAAAAGAAATGTAGAATATTAAAATCAGGAGGTTCAACTTTATTAGCATAACAGCTTCAGTTTATATTCATGTGCACCAAAAATGCATTCACAGCAAAATAACTCAGAAAGAAGAAAAGCCCTGATTCAGCACAGTAATTTAACTCATATTTAGCTTTAAGCATGTGCTTAAGTCCAGCTGGGCTTAAGTCCAGATGAAGAAAAGTCCTTTGACAGTCAAGACAAAGCCAATAAAAGTTAAACAAACTATTGCAAGCTGACCAAAAAATCCAGAATAGTTTTATCTGAGCTCAGTCTTTGTTTCAATTCAAGTACATTCTGTTGTTACAAATCTCTTTATCTGGGCCTAAACCAAGTTCTCTGAGGCTAATAAATTCATAAGAAATACTATCTTTGAAGGATGGAGGACAAAAGCCTCCAAACTGCGTCAATCTTCCATTGACAGCAAAAGAGATAGATGGAGCAGCTACAGGTTACACCACCAGAAGCCAAGTGGAGCATACTGGTGTATGCAGGGAGCTGAACAGGACACCGCTCTTACTCCATTTTGTGCGAAAAAGTGCAAGGGACCATGAGGTCCCACCAGCTCCCTTCTCCCTCCTGAGCTAGGCCACCATCCAGAGCTGTGTGGCATCAGATTCCTCCCCATTCTGGGGGTCTGTCACTGCTGGGAGATGTGAAGAAAGGGCTCCTGCTCTCCCAGGCAAAGGCAGGCCTGGTGTCAGGGCTGGAGAACAGACTCACAGGAACTGCAGGTGGCAGAGAGCTCTCTTCCTCCCCTACCTGCTGTGGGGAAAGGGGGCGGTTTTCAGTGGCAGGCGCTGATGCAAAGGTGGTTGTGGCCCCTGCACACAGAGATCCCTGCCCTGGCAGGCGGTTGGTTGTGGTTCCCTCTGAGGATCGGCAGTGCCTTGTCAGACGGCTCTCACATTTCCCAGCTCACTGAGCAGTGACAGCGCTGTTACGGACCATCACGGCAATGAAGCCATGGCTGAACTGCGTGAGGGAGAGAACGGAGAGAGGGCTCCTCTCTCTGCCTGTCCCTCAGCGCTTGTGCGGGTCTCTGAGTCCACATCCAGTTCAGGCGCCAGCCTGAAAACACCGGTGGGTTTGCGGTTGTGGCTTGTCTTGCTGAAAGCATCACCCGCCAGCCACAGCGAAGAATGCCAAGCTCACACTTGGAGAAAGTGTGAGCATGTTAAAAGCAGAATAGGATAAAAAATAATAGGGAATGATTTTCAACCACTACAAATTGGAGAAAACCTGTGTTACCCTTCAAATAACAGCACCCGGCACACCAACAGAAAAGAAAGGAGTCTCAGCTCACAGACATGCAGGAGGCTAACAGATGCTGAGGCTAACAGACTCTCCAGCTCCCTTGAGAGGAGTTCTGGGGCCACTGGGCTACAGTGGGCAATGACAGGAGAAGAGGGAAGAACACGGCAACACCACCACTCAGACCGACTCTCTGCTGATGATACGCAGAATAGCTTGTTAAGACATAAGCTTTCCAGGGCAACAGCAAACTCCTACCCAATAAGTATACGGCGCCTA
Organism: Jacana jacana; assembly: GCA_013400555.1. Taxonomy (NCBI): domain Eukaryota; kingdom Metazoa; phylum Chordata; class Aves; order Charadriiformes; family Jacanidae; genus Jacana; species Jacana jacana. The sequence goes on from VZTM01007563.1 coordinate 116,425, forward strand.
GATGTCAGCATAAAAACTGCCATCAAAAAGAATTGTTCTCAAATCGAGGAAGAAAGACACCTGAATAAACTAGACCATGCGCTGTGCCTCCTCTGAGGACAGGCGTCAGCAGCCGGGAAGACCATATGGTTAAACTCCAAAAGGCTTGATGCCCTAAAAGCTCTAAACCCCCCAAAACCTCTTTGGTGACATGAGTTCAACCATTTTCCAACAATCTTCTCTTCCTGAGCAACAGCGAGACACCCTCTTTCAAGGCGCTGCGAGCGTCGCTGGCCCCGTGCACACAGGAGATGGCTGCTTTCTCTCTCTGCACATTAGGTGACTTCACTCTGTTTGCTGTGAGCTTTTGCAAAAGGTTCCTTTCATCAGCTGCCTTTGAGGTTCTTTGAAAAATGGAAATAATTAGGCACGTGTATTTTCATTGGCACAGAGAGGCTGAAGCCTGATCTGAAAGGCTTTGCCTTTGCAAGAAAATAATAGGTCCAATTAAATGTACTTTATTCTCTGAAGTTCAAACGCCATAGCTTTGGGGGCAAGAATTACGTGCAGAACAGGGATATAGGTATATATAGGACTGGGGTTAAAGATAATCTGCTTGGGTTTACAGAACAACAATGCTGATGATTAATAGGAAGCAAAGGGTGAAAGTGTGACACTCCTGTCCAGAGGGACAAGGGAAAAGCCCTGTGTCCACTGGCGCTTGGTCCACTGAGAGCAGAGTGACTCCATTTGCATGTGTAATCACACGCCAGACTGCGAAAATGATGGATGTAGCTGTGATAAAAACGCACTGGCCCTGGAGGGAGCTGGATCAGACCCCTAATTATCACTCATGATTCCTTATTCAGTTAATACTTGCAAGAAGTTTCTAAAGTTTCAAAGGAATATAAATCTTATCAAAGTATTTCTAATTGCACATAAATGACAGGTACAGTGTCATTTAGCTTGGGCTGCAGGGAAGGGGCAGCAGAGTTCTCCAGAACCAGTGCAAAGGTCTAATACTGCATTCGAAACTCAGAGGGAAATAAAACCCTCATATAAATGTTAACTGAAAGCAAAATTGCAGTTAAAAACCAGAGAGGATGCTCTAAAAATAATTAAAATCATGTGAGACAAATCAACATGCTCCTCTGCTTATGGGTCTTGGCTCTCTGGGGGCTAACGCCTGTCTTTGCTGCCTGCAATGGCTTTCTTTCCGTATGCTTGGACAAAAGACACTTTATTACAGTAATTTATCACCCCATAAAAGTGGCTTTCTTGTATTGCTGAATAATTTTGAAAGAAATATGTTTTAAAAATTAAAAATGCAGTCAGTGTATGCACACTCGGGTCTGCTGGGAGACATTTCTACAACTACTGTAACTGCCTGGGTAGTTTTAATACCTCTACCTTCTATTATTTAAAGTATGATGATATTTTTTCCTTCTCTGAGCTTTGTCAGCTATAAATAAAAGATAAGGGTTGAATTGTACAGGGTATCTGTAAGCACTTCCATTATTGATACTTAATGTTACCTGGAGGGGTGGTGAGACCGTGGTGCTCCTCATTTGCACCTAAACCCCAAGACCCATCCGAGAGAAGGGGAAGGTGCCTGTTTGAGAGGTCACTTTCTCTGTGCATGTTTCCTTTTTTTTTTTTTTTCTCCATTGTGGCATCTTCCAGCATGAAAATTAGACCCATCCACAGATATTTAATGAAACATTAAACAAAGATGCTTGGGGAATTTGGGAAAACTGCTTGCTGGGGCCCAGGATTAACAGGAAAGGCTTCCCATGATAATCTCAGGATTCAGGATGTTCAGACAAGGTCTAGAACTGGGCCCTTGATCCTGAAACAACAAAAACTTGTTTTGCACTTTATTCTCCTACACCCAGAGGGTCCATTGGCTGTTGAACTGAGGCTGCTCCCTCCCCAGCTCTGGAACAAAAGGAGACCCTTCTCCTGGCACTCTTGCCATTTAAGTATTGCCCTTGGTTTTAGCAGCATGTCAGTCAGGGGTTCCTCGAAAGCAGTAACTTGCAGAGTGACACAAGGAGAAAAAAAGATGCTAAAATGGGATTAGAAGCAGAAGGGTTGTTTGACCTGGGATCAGTCTGAAGGAAAAGGGAGTGTTTTACAAGGCGAGTCTCAATGCAGACCCATAATGCAGTTTTACAGGTTCCTGTGCCCTTGTTCCTCGCTCTGCTGTCTCTGCCTGCCCCAGCTCAGCATCCTTAGGCACTGGACCAGAGGCAGAACATTTGCCCCAGGGAAAGAGTCTTTTATTTATAGCTGATTTGTGTCCTTGTTCTTCAGGAAAGTGGCACCAAAGCAAACTTCTTGCTTTTTTTTTTTTTGTCTACTAAATCAGCTAAATCCAGAAAAAAATTGCTGTTAAAACAGACAGGCTTTTCAACAGGACAGGGACTGCCCACTCCATAGGAGACCTCAACCTCACAACCCCTTGGATTTGCGAAGCAGCCGGACCTGGGCTTGGGACAAACACACAAAAGTACTGCTCAGGGATAAACTGGCACGAATCTTGCCCTCTGGGTCATCTCTTCAGTGCTTGGGAAGATCATGTGGCAAATTCCAGCCCCTGCAGCCTGGTGAAGGAGTGTGATGCCCAAGCTGGAGAGTAACTGGGTAAGTGGAGCCACAGTCAGCTCCAGCCGCCTGCACCCATCCGCAGGCTCCTCCCGGGAAAGAGACCGCTCGGGGCAGCACTTCAGACACAGCAACTGGGGCTCTGCTCAGGGAAGGGACAGGGAGCTGGGAGTTTTCACCCTTGGTTTTATTGCGGCGCAGTGAGATCAGAGAGTAGCTGGATTGCTCATCAGCCCCAAGAGCACAACAGCATTTGCCTGATGAATCAATAAGCACACTGAGCTGAGTTTCCCCTTCCTATTCTCTGTTTTCCATATTGCCTCAGAACTGGTAATGACTGCGTCAGATACCCTTTGCCAGCCATACACTAATTACAGATCTGCAACCAGTCCTGATGCTTCTTCAAACCACAAGATGATAAAATTAGATCATTACTCACATCACCCTCTTTGCAGACAATTATCAGAGGGATGCAACAGTAACTCCCCATTTCATTTTCTAAGAAGTGACTTCAAGACCCAGGGAGTGAGATAGTGAGTCACGCTCAGAGGTTTCTTCACCAGCTTTTATTTAATCAACGTTAACAATGAGAAAAGCTGTTCTCCATGCACAGATACCTAAAAACTGAACACACATGGCAGCACTGCAAGAACAGCCACACGAACCCCAGGCTGTGCGCAAATCCAAATCACTGGTCTACATTTTAAAACCAAAGGGGCTGCCAGGCAAATCATAGGCACCACTGAAAGCAGAAGGGTGGGAGCCTGCATCCAACCATGAGCATAAGGGAGAGTCCCTAAGTTATCTCACTGACAGATGGACTCCTTCTGTATCACACATCCTTGAACTGCCATTTCGGTTGGAAACAGGCAGCAGCAGTCACACAGACACTGGGCAGGGCGCGCAGAGGATTAGTGCTGTAGGAATGCCTAGGCAGACACTCACTTGTTGAGCTAGCAAGTTTTGGTACAGGTGCAGAGCCACACTGGATAGGAGCAGAGGTTCATCTAGCTACTGCCCTGTCTCCATCAGTGGCCAAAGGCAGATGTGTAGGGCAGAACTTTACAGCTAGGCCGCTGGCTGTTAGGGCTGACCCACTTCAGTTGCCCATTTGTAAAGTCATTTGGGGAAAGATGCACTGGGCTGAGCATCATTTCCCACATAAGCACAACAGCCTTCCCCATTTCCCAAAGCGCCACAAACCCCATAGTCCCGCTGCTCACGCTCCCTTGCAGTCAGCTGTGTGAGTTCCGTTATCCGTCAGGGCATTCCCAGACAGTCCTGCAATATCACAGACACTTTCCAAACCTGCCCTGATTATGCTTCATGTTATGGTACCAGTTTTATGCAGTTTAAAAGGCATTAATAAATAATGAATCCATGTTGTTGGCCTGTTATATATATAAGCAGCATGTGTCCAAAATGGTTACCAGCATACCAGTGGAAGCTACCATACATAATTATAAGCTACAATTAAAAGCAATGTATTGCTCTGCTGGACTGTGTAACAGTATGTAATAAAAGATTAATCACTTATTAAAATAGCTACAAGTATTTCATTAACCTTTATGCATTATTTCTAATGGGGCTTGTCTACACTGCAGTCACTGCGGTGACTAAGTGGACTAAGTGACAGAAGTGCTGGGCAGGATTTAAGCAGCCCTGTTCTGGCACCGCGTGCAGCGCAGCTGCTGTGACTAAAAGCAGTGTTAGTGCTCAGTCCCAGGTATTTACCCAGCTCTTTGGGCTGGGTTTCTGGCCCTTGCTGAGCCCTGCACTGTTGGGGCACTACAGTTAGCAGTACACAAAGAACAGGTTTAAAGCTGAAGTCGGAGCTGCAGCTTCTGTGAGAACACATTGAGAGATGACTCCACCATGGAGCTCAGTGTGACACATCTCTGGCAGAGTCAGGCCACTCCCTATGAAGTGCCCATTCCCAGCACTGGCATCCCAGACTGAATCCCCCTGGCTGCCTTCCTGCAGGCTGGTAAGTCATTTTGCCTATGCATACTGGCCATGCCCTGTAATTCTCTAGTGACCGGCTGAACTCTTGCCACCTGGTTTCCTTCCCATAATCAAAATCAGACGGGTCTGTTTTCCAGAAAGGAGCTCTCCAAAGAGCCTTGGATGTCTTCATTTTGTGTGAGTGTCACCTAACTGGGCACACCATATTGATTTGTGCCATTTGCACCTGGGGAGCTTGTTCCATTTACTGTGTTCATCTTCTGTTACCAGTTGGGTCTGGATTTACACAGACACACAGAAACTCAGGCAGAATCTTTCCTCTGAGCACATGCTATTAGTTCTGCTGATTACTCCTAGCAGTACTTACCACTGGATAAGAGAGGCTTTCAGAACTGAAGTACTTCAAGGACTGTGTTTCCTTCTCAGAAGCTAGTCTGCTTGTTCAACACCCTGCTACTTGAAGCCCTCTCTGCCCATGGCAGCCTATCACAACCCTGCAGAAACTAAATCGACTCAAAAACGCTGTGCAACTGAAAAGTGGTTTTCAGGAATGCTTTTTAAACGTATAAAATAACTCCATGGCTTGTTGAAAGCCATCAAGAGGTATGCTTGAGGAATAGTGTTTGGAGACAGCAGAAAATAGCTCTTCATTCCAAAGGACAGCCAAGTGTCTTTAGCTCTCCCTTCCCCTCCTATGCAAATGTTATCTTTTAATGTGGCTGGTCCTAGAGCGATAAAGGACACACCTTTTCCATCAGATGAAAGCATGATCTCTCTTCTGTGCTCCTTACCACGCTTCCTCTGTGCAGAGGAGAGTCTAAATTCTTCCGTAGCTTCTCAGACTCTGCTGCATTTAAGCCCCAGTGTTACATCCTGTGAGGCTCTCCAGCCCTGCCAGCCCTCAGACAGAATCATCTGAGACATTGCCTAGGCTGCCACCCTCCTTTACTCTCATGTTAGTGGGACCTATTCACACGTAAGTGACCTCCATTATGCTTGATCTTAAAGATACATGACATGTAGGAACAACACACTTTGAACCATTCATACAGCAGTTCCATAACCTCAGCCAGAGTTCACAAGTTGTAGATAGATAAATTCCCTAAATCACTACACCCAAATACACTGTTCTCCAGCAGAGCCACTTCTGTGCCTAGATACAGCTCCTGCCTGTTGATACCTTTTGCTATGCAGGTTGGAATTTGTCTGATATATTGAGGCTAGGAGATGAAGAAGAATTTTACTCACAAAGGTTTGAAATCCCTGCCAGTTTGCACCTGTGACTTTCAAACCAAACAAAGCTCTTAGCTGGTATTGCTGGATGTCACAACAGCAATATGAAGCATTGCTGAAGTGTTGAGTGTCATTGCTTCCCCAAAGCACCAAACTGTCAGGTCTAAGCAGAGGCTTTGGGAACCTCTCAGTGAACCCAGGATAAGTTTTCAGCTTGTAAGGTACATTCTTGAGTTTCTTTTTACACAAATCTACCCTAGGTGATACATAATTTATTAGGAACACGTGCACCTTGTTTCCACTGGGCTATGAGTGTGCTGGAGCTTGTATGGCAAAGGAATCCCTCCCTGATCCTCTAGCACTAGAGGCATTTCCAAAAGCCCCAAGCACAGAAACACAAAGTTTGAGAAGCAGCATGACTCACCACAGAGGTAGAGTATCAGCCTCCCAGGAGCGCAGGGACTGCTGTTCCTGACGAGCCGAGTGGTCTGTCTGCCCCAGGGTCCCGCCTCACGCAGTCGCCAGCAGCAGCTGCTAGAGAGAAAAGTGCAAAATGTGCTGCCCACGGTGCAAGTGGCTCTCTGAGCCCCTGCAGCAGAAGAGCTGTTTGTGCTCTGAAGCAGCAAGGTTCAGATACCCAGTCCAGAATGGTGTGGTTCTTATAAACTCTTTGTTACACATCAGCAATGAGACAATCCAGAGAAAGATGTCAATACCTTTTTTACTCTGGTAAGGTTTTGACCCAGACAGAAGTTTGCTACGCTGAATCAAACGCATAATTTGTATTAAAAGTACTCTTTTTTTGGTTAGTCTTAAAATTCCTGCCTTGCAGGAATTGTCTCTGCAGGACTTGTCCCAGGAGTGGAAATTGCCCTAGTGCTGAAGCAGTGAAAGGTTAAGAGAGATGCAGCAGGTAGCAATGATTCTTTAAACCTTTTCTTTGGCATATGTCTCCTTTGGCACCGAAAAAGGGGTTATCTGCTGTGGACATTGTGTACAGGGTGTGGAGCACAAGGAAATTTATGAACTGTTTTCTGAAGAGCAAGTGCCTTTCAGTTACGGTATGTACAAACTTACATCTTATGCTCAATTTGACAAGAAAGCAGAGTTTCACTGAATTGTCCTTGCATTTGCTCCATCCCACTTGCTGCTTTCAGATGCAGAAAGCATTCTTCTCCTTTTCAAAGATCCAAAGAGGACAAGTCTCAGAAGAGAGCATTCCTGCCCAGGGTTGGATCCAGAGCTCTGCACTTGACTCAGTTAATAATGGGTGTCCCTGAACTCACTGTTTACAGGATGAATGAAATATTTTTCACCCTTTGTTTGCCTCAGTTCTTGGCACCTCTGCAAACCATGAAAAGCTGAAAAAGCTGGAGCTTGCCAAGAGCTGTTAATATGAAAACTTAATCTTTCCTCTCTGGTCTGGCAGTCACACACATCGAACAATATCACATCTCATCTTGGGCAACACCTGAGCTTTTTCATGCAAAACGGTGAGGAGCTGGGGCTCCACATACGTGTTGCCCAGGTCTCCTTTCTTCTTGGGTAATGTCATGCACTGCAGCACAGCTCACTCAGCTGCCTACTCCCTCTTCCAGAAGCACACATTTTTTAAAAACAAATCCTTGGCTGTTTTCATCCTCCCAGCCCATTTTCCAACTCATTCCATCCACTGAAGTAATCATGGTTATTTCGAATGTATTTATAAGTATCTGGAATAGCTTTTGTGATTTCCTACTGCCAGAGCTGGCTGTGGAAGCAAGCAAGCAGGGAAATTGCCCAGGGCTCAAGGTCCAAGGCAGGGCCCATTAAGCTAACATGGGTAGTAGTTTTAGGTAGTCCAAGCCTTGGCCTCTGCCTGTGTCCAACAGCCATCCTGGAGCTGCTTTCCCTCCTACATGGTGTGTCCTGTGCTGCAGAGTGGTCTCTCTTGATGATGCTATTTTCTTCCTAACATCGAATGCTTTGGCTCTCTTCAGCCATGTCAAAGGTGAGTGCAGTTTCACACAGAGCAGGACACAGGGCTGTGTAAGTGCGTATGTTAAATCAGATTATCGGGTCCAGCAGTCACAACTCCTGTCGCAGTCAGGAGGTGCTTCATGTTCCCTCAAACCACAAGCCCTGCAAGTACAGCTCCCCATGTCCCCATTCCCCAGCACCAAAGTCAAACCTGCTGCCTTCCCAAATACTCCAGAACTCTCAGCTGATGTCAATTAGCTATATTCTACTGAAGTCAACTGGATCACACAGACTTGCACCGGTTCTCTGATCCCACCTCCACCAACAGTACTGGGGGGCTGTTTACATGGGTAGCCACAGCCTGGCCCATAGTAGCGCTGCAAATATATAAAATACTGCATGCAAGCTGAGATGAATTGCTTGAATGGGATAGGGATTATCGGGAAGCAAGGCTGGGCAAGCAACTGCGTGATGTGCACGCCTTGTGCCATACTCTGAAACACAGCACCAGCCACTTCACTTCATATTCCTGTTCAAACACCCAACTGGTCCGTCAGTGGTAACGAGCAGAGCGGGGCTGGAACAGACCAGCCTTGACGGGCTGTAACAGGAGCTGTGGACCCAGCTGCATGTGCTGTAAAACTCTCCTTGACACCACCAGTCTGCTCTCCTGGAGCCCTGGAATGGTTTCAGCATTTCTCAGACAGTATCATATCAATTTACTGAAAGTATTTTCAAAGAGGTGTTTGCTTCCCTAAATTTTGTTTGAGTTAATAAAAAGTGACAGAGTTGGAGAGAAAGCAAAGCACATGTGTTCCTGGAAAGAAAAAAAGGCCAGTCAACAAAAATGTGACCAACTGGAGAACAGTGCCATCAGGATGGCTTTGAAACGTCTGCAGCCAGAGAATGAGGGAAGAACACGGGGAAAAAAGGAACGAGGAGGGAGAAGCCAGCTCTCTGCAGATCCCAGGCTGTGCTCGGTGTCCTCCACTCACTGCCTTCTCTTACAAATGCTTATTCACATGCCAGGGAGCGTAACGGCCAGGTAAGGCCAGCACTGAACTGAGCCCTGGTGCACTTCCAGCAATAGCTCTCTTCCTAGGAACAGACATGGCCTTCTGTCTAGGAGGAAGAATTAGTCTCCACGGCTGACATTCTGGTATCTTGCAGCAGTGACACATAAAGGTTGGTAGCAAGAGGAGAAGGGGACTATTTTATTTACTTGTAAGTGCTAGAGACCAGAAAACATTTTTTTGTTTCTTTTTCAGGTCAGGCATGTGTTTGTAGCTTAGAGCTAATTAAAGGGCTAAATTACCTCCAGCAACTGCACAGAAAAATCATCATTTAACTACTTGTGAGAAAAACTTTCACGTTTCTTAGTTCATTTTGAGATAAACAAATGAAACCACTAAGATTTGATGGTGGGTTTTCATAACAGGAAATGGTAATAACACATTCTGTCTGTACGAACTTCCTCGGTTCCCCTCTTGGCACTGACAGAACTTTAGGAAGTTCTTTGCCGTGGCAGGAAGCCCGTTCCGTTCACTTTCAGTCTCCTGCTGAAGTTACTGGGAACCCCTGGAAGGCTCCCTGGCACTGGGCGGGAACAGGAAAGTAAAGGCCCATGTCCTGCAGTTCTGTACTCGCAGACACACAAGGGAATTGAAAGAGGAAAAGTAATGCCCTGATTTCCTCTTTTAAGCCTTGTTTCACACAAGGCAATGCAAACAATCTTACTCCAGGACCAGAGTAAGACAGTCTGATCCTAGACCAAAACTGTCCAGACACAGAAACGGGTGCTTGGCGCTGCATTCATGGGCAGCCTTTCTGCGAGCTAACATTAAAAGGCACGCACCACCTGTGGCAACGAAATGAAAGCTGTACTGGAAAATGTGGCCACTCCAAGGGGCTTGCTGTGCGGCAGGGCAATAGGAAGGTCCCTGAACGGTCACTCTTAGCAACAGGGAGGTACGTATCTCACTCAGATGCACTGTTAAAATACATTTTTCTAATTTGGAAAAGCAGATTTTGCCATCCTCCCCCACCCTGCCAAGCTCAGAAATGTTAACAAACGCTACAGTTCAGAGGTATGAACAAGGCTGTCCTAATAATGTGTCTCTCTAGATTCTTGTCATGCTGCCCTGGTGCTATTCAGCATGATAATGAAGGCAGCAGGAAAGGAAGAACAGAGAAAATAGCAAACAACCTGGGAATAATGTGGAGTTGCCATGAAGAGTCACAGATTCACTTACTGGAATTTAGAGCAGTTTGATTTTTTCTCTGAAGTCCCGCTTGTAGCAGAAGCCAGTACGTAGCAGCAGAACCACTCAATGGCGCTCAACACTGCGGGGGTAGCTTAGGTGCAGATGAAAAGGTTTGTCCTGGGCACTTTGTCAGCTCAAAGATGCTCTTTGCCTACAAGATCCAGACGGGATGAGAGGGTACAAACAGCCCCAGGGCTGATATCACCTCACAGCCTCCAGACATTCCTACTTAGCTAGGGCTTACCTTAGCACTGAAAACACAAGAACGACCTCTCCTTTCCAACCATCCCTGGACAGCACCTGGGCTGCCCAAAGAGATCAAGGGTCAAGAGGGCAGAGGCCTGCAATCCCTCCAGTTTGCTGCGGGACCTTGTGAGGTTATTGCAGTTGGGAGTGAAAGATGGGAAAGGGAGAGGGGATGGAGCAAAAGAGAGAGAGGAGGATCTGCTTGCAGTGCAAGGTGCAGGGAAAGAAGAAAGGCCAGGAATGACTCCATCCCTCCTCTCTGGCCTTGCCCTTCGTTCTCTCACATCTGCTGCCGTGCGCCTGCCCTCACTCATCACCCGCAGCACCCCAGCAGGCTCCTGGCATCACCTCCTGAAAACCCAGCCCTGTGCTTGCTCCTCTGCTCCTCAGCAAACATGCTGTGTGGATTTTACTGAACAATTCATAGCTGCTATAAAACACATGTGCACGTAATATAACAAACCATGAAATGAGGCATGTAGAAAAGGCACGTGATCTCAAACCCACAGCCAGGGGTGCAGATTCCCTAGACATCAGGTGCCCCAGGACACAGTGGGAACTTCAGGAAGGGGTCTGGAGGAAAGACTTGAGGAGGAAAGACTTGCCTGTTTTGGAAGCAAGATAATTTGCCAAGTTGATCATTAAGAGGGAGCATGAGATTTAGAACTGCCTGAGCTGCTCTTTCTTGTGTCCTGTCATAAACCAAAGTGGTGGGGTAGGTCAGAGTCCGGCACAGTGGTTTGCACCCGGGGAGAGCCGAGGGCTTGTTCTGACTAGATTCCTTTTACTCCCAGACACTGCTGCTATTAAACCATCTTCAGCCCCAGGGTGCTGTGACACAAGTACCAAAGTGAGGCCAGCAAGGGATTCAGACTTCTCTGATCCTCCAAAACTTCAATGTACTGGAATTAAGTTAGCTTTTTGTTTTCTGCTGATTTATCTGATGAATGTAAATAATGTGCTCTTGGTCACAGAATTCACTCCATCGGGTCAAGGTAGCAAAACTTCACTGTTTAACTGGGCTCAAAGAAGTAAGAACCTTTTGCTAGTTTCTGCAGAGCCATGTAGATATAAGTTTATTGATTTGTAAGATGATTTTTTTTTCATCTTGGCATTTGTTTTTTATCTTTCTTAACAGACGGGATGTTTAATTCACTGTAACTAAAGATACTGAGATTTTAGTGAGTTTTCTGTCAGTTCCCATAACTCAATTTGATGGGAACCCGTTGGATTTTAATGGAAACCTATTAGGTGAACATATTGTGATCATTAATGAACTTGATGTGCAATTATATGGGGAACCACCTAAAGGTAATTAAAACCTATCAAGACCACTAGGGAATAAAGAGAAAGGAAGTTAGTCATGTTTAAGACAATTAGTGTAGACAATGATCTGAGAATAAAATAAATGATCCTTGATGAAGAAAAGCTGTGTTGGTGGCTACCCCAGAAGATATAGGCCATGCAAACAAGGGTTTCTTTAGAAAATCAACAATTAGGGTAGTCTGTTTTTCCCAATTGCAAGTGGTGCTTTGACAGGGAAGCTCAGCCTTTTCCTTCTTATTGCTTAACTCTTCCGCATTTTGCTAACCCTCTGGTTCTCTGCATCTGGAGCAGAAGAGCACAGAATATCCTTCTGACACCTCTGTGCTTGTAGGGCCAGGCAGAGGGAAGCAGAGGAGTGTTAATCCCTGATGTTTTGGAAGAATCTGCTGGATGACATTACGCCTGGATTGTGCACACATGCAATTTTCACTGTGTCCAGGGTAGCCGGAGAGGCTGCACGCGGCTAGCAGAGCACAGAAATGGCAATACCCCAAAGGATGAATTCCAGGCATGGCAGGGAGTGGAGCTGTGTTCCACCCTTATTCCAGGGACTCAAACGCAATGTAAATTTTCCTTCAGTCTAGTACTGTTCTGCACTGAAACGCTGCTTGGTGCCAGGGACTTACCACCATAACCACAAAAGGCCAGCATCTCAAAGAGTAAGCAAGCTGGAGGCTCAGCATATATCAGTGATATTCCTCAAAATCACAAGAAATCCTAGTGCTTGCCAACCACTAGACAATTAAAGGGTCCCCCGCTCCATTGTCACTGATCTGCTCTGCACGCCATTGGTCCAGGAAGCAAGGAACATAACGTAATGAGCTGGGTGATGTCCACCAAATGTCATTCCTGAACACATTTGCTTTAGTCCCTATTCACCAGCGTCAACAGCAAGGCTGCTTCCCCATCCACTGGCAAAAGCTTTCGCCAAGATTTTAGAATTCAACAATGAAACAGGCCTGCAACTAAAACATTTATCTGGCAGTTTTCCCTCTTTAAGTCAAAGTGTTATGTTGGCACACTGCGCTGTGGGTGGCGATTTGCCAGAGAAAAGCATGTGTTGGAAAACCTTGCTCAATATTATAGCAATCTCGTGCTCGCAAGCCTCGTACGACGACTCGAGGAGGAGACTGCCAGGAGGGCTCACAACCGTCCTCCCCTCTTCCCAGGGCAGGCATGGAGCACAGCTTGACGGTCGCCCAGAGCAATCGAAAAATGAGGTGTTGCTGGACACAGCCCTGCGTGTTACACATGGGCTGAGGAGGAATTGGAAAGGTGGGGGGTTGTACAGGGACCGCCATTAGCATATGTCAGCTGGTCAGCAGAAGGAAGCTTTGCAGAGGACAGTATAGAAAGACATTGTTTTGTATTTTTGAAACATTTCCCTGAGGGTGGTTAAGTTTCTTTGGGCCCGGCCCAAATATTGGACAGCTCTGGTGGGCTTTTTGTAGGGGGCAGATAATCCTCATTGAAGCAGAGAGACTACAGTGGGGACTTGCCTGTAGTACAGAAAAACATATTGAGGAGGCAGCAGTAACTTAATATGCAGGAGAGGCCTGGATTCAGAAGTGAGTTGCATCATTCATTTAGCAACACTCAAGCCACGGAGCAAGAGCTGGGCTGCCAAGTGTGTGAACTGGGCATTGTGCTACTGCCAAGTTACCCCTGAGGGGAGCCAAGGAATGAGCCAGGACAAAAACAAGAGGATGAAATGGAGCACTACAGAGCCAACAAAATCAGGACTCTCTTTCCCTGTGTTCAGCTGAGCAGGATAGCAGGGACTGTGAACAGCTCTGCCCATCCTGCCTTCTCTGGGCCCTGTGCTGATGGGGCAGGGGTGCAGACGGCAGGGCAGAGGCTGCTGCCGCAGCTGAGCTCAGTGCCAGTAGAGCCATTCCTCCTGCAAACACAGCCAAGCACTGCAACTGAAATGTCCTGTTGCAGTTAGGGCACTTCCAAGCAGGAGGTCTCTGAGACACAGAAGCTTGCTGCTGGAAGAAGGGCTCCAACTCAGCTGTAACTTCAGAGGCTGGTGCTGAGGTCACTGGGCAACATAAGGGTCTCTGCTTTTTTAGACAGGACGGTCCGAGCAAGTTGAGCTTGCCATGGAGCTGGAGGTGTCTCCAGAAGCTTTCCAGTCACTGCGCAGGTGGGACAGCACAAATAACATACCTTCTGCTCTAAAGTTGCTATCTACAAGGTTGTTACCAGAAATGACAGCTAAGTTAGACATCAAAAAAGCCATAAAATGGGTTAGCACTCCGCCTGCTTCTTTGCCATTATGAACACCCATAGCTCAAGGTGTTCAGACGTACCCTTACCCTGCTGTCCCATTTCACTTCCCTCCCGCTCCCTTCTCAGTCCCTGCAACAGCCTCCAGGCCAGATGTTCACCAAGCAGCTCCCACCAGCTGACAGTAAACTGCACCTTCTGTGTGTAAGCTGATTTTTCTCCCTCAGGTATAGCGAGGGACAAATAATCTTTTCCACATCAATCTAATCTAAACTTGTGCAATACCATCAGGGTCCTTTGAGACCCTGGTTGTTGTTATGCTGGGGAAAGAGTTACTTGCTTTGATCACTAGGCATTTCAGCCCTACTTGAAAAGTGAAGCTTCATCTTTTAATTCCTTAGTTTGGAGAGTGATTCCTCAATGTACTTTTAAAAGTAAAGCAGCATCCATTCATCCCACTCCTGTGTTTATACAGCTCAACACTAGACTTTGCTTGTGAATCACCTGGAGATAGAAGATATGGGACTGATAGATGTTAATGGTTCTTGGAGCAGTTTCGCTAACCGAGATGCAGCATTACAAACATTTTAGCTAAGCCAAGCTCCTAACAGTGGCACAGCTACAGGAAGTAAACAGTCCAACCTGCTACAGATACCATGAAGTGTGGTTAGAGCAAAAGCAATTGCATTTCTATTTAATGAGGTTTCCAAGTAAAGACATTCTGGGTTTTCTAGGATCTTCATCTTGCTCTGTTTAAAACTATCAGCAGGGCAGATGTCACACAGGAAATAACACCGCTGGGCAGCTAACGATGCTGCAGCAGCAGAGCCTTGCTCTCCTGAGTTGCAGAGAGCAAACACTGGAATCTAGCACACCTCAGTGGAAGTCAGTAGAAGAGCCCCCTTGTCGGGGCTCCTATGCTTGGTGCACTCACTGCTCCACTATCAGGCATGAGCCTTTCAGACTGAGAGACACTAGAAGGCAACCAGCCTGGAAGAAAGGCTCAGAAAAGAAAACTGCAGTGCAGCAGGTACTCAAAATGTCTGTCTAAGCAGAGGAACAACTCACTTTCTCTGAAAAAAAAATATTGTTTGTAGAGCAGGAGGGGAAAAACATGTGGCTGTGGTTAATACCTCAACCTTTTATTAATAAATCTTTATAATTCCGTCTGCTCCACCTGAATGATGTCAGGAGCTGTTGCACTTTCATATGTCTCCCAATGCATATGGTTTGTTTGGAAAAAAAAACAGATAATACATTAATATTGTGCATATGCCACTAACACAAGCCATCCTTCAAAATGCTCCCCTCCTGATGGAAGTGCATACAGTGTATGTGCCTGAAAACCTCCTTACAAACCCTGGCCTGGTTCCTATTTACCCGCCAGGTGAACTACAGCAGGAGATGGGAAAAAAAACCCTTCCTTTTCTGCAGATTTCTTGCCTTTTGCTTGGTGATGTGGCTGGCCTTGCCCCTGCTGCAGCTGAGCAGATTCTTCTGCTGCACATTCCAGTTGGGATTTCTGACCTTTGGAAGAAAGTAACAGTTCCACCAACAGCAGGTTCTCAGTTCACAAATACCTCTTCTGTGGGGAATAACACTCCATCCTCCTTTCCTCCTTCCCCAAACCACCAGCAAAAGCTTCAATTACCTTTTCTTACCACCCTTTTGAGCCATTTAACCCAATTCTTTCACCTGGGCAAGCTCAATAACTAATTTGCCATTGCTTTGTGCCTGTAGTCTTCTCAGATACCTGCAGTGCCACAGATCAGAGGGGCAGACACACAGCAAAATTTGAGGTAGGAGGTGGGATCTGGTGTGTTTTTACATTTTTGCCTTAGTTTTGTATGTCTCTCTTCAACCTGGCTGCTTCTGATGCAGGCCATGAGAAGGACTTGAAAATGCCCACAGAATTGAGTGAATATCATGGGATCTGGGTTGTAATTTTGTATTCCTTGTTCCGATCTAACATATCTAAATATTAATATTGTCCTTGGATAGATTTATTTGATATTTGGTGTTTGCATTCACTGAACTTAACAGAACCATTTCAAACCTGTCACACTCTCAGCTGCCACAGACCCTTCCCGTACAGTAGGTATCAAACCCCCCATTCCTGTCTGCCTGCAGCCATCCCGACTAGTCCCACGCTGAGTCCCTGCTTTCCCAAGACACACAACTTTCCTGCACCAATATAACACAGGAATCATACCTGTATATCACATTAGCACTGTGATAGCCTATTTTCATCCCGATCCTCACACTTACTCTTGGCTCTAAATTGTTCTTTATAAAGAGGTCTGCAGGGACCTTGTTATTTTTATTGCTGTAATAAGGCAGCTCTACAGGAGAGAAGGAGAGTGTTTAGAAAGATAGTAAAGGCCCTGAGGCTGTCTGAATGTCAGGGAAGGCCTGTTGCAGAGGCCAAGCAACTTGGGCTCTTGCCTTGGTGAACAATAATAAGTTTGGCTTACAAAATGTATACCAGGCAATAAAATACAAAGGGAGAAGCTGCCACACTCAAGGATTAACCTGCACCAGGATCCCTGACCAAGAAAGGAGGTAGAGCAGAAGTACAAAACCTCCTTAGAGGGTGCCTTGGGGGGTGCTCCTCCTTTCATCCTCAGGGAACAGGCACCTTCAACAGCAATGAGTTGAACCCAAGGGAAATGCTCAGGAAAAGCAAATTACCACCAGCATGTTTATGTATTTCACGTAATTCAAAGCAGAGGTAACAGGTAGGAAACGGGTGACGAAAGGTGTTACCCAAGTTCAGCAGGCACAAATACTCTGCAGTCCTGTCAGGGGTCGTGTGGAGCCAACGCTGCCCACTGGCAGAGCTGGCTGGAGCGAGCACCTTCCCTTCCCTGTTCCTGAGGCCCTGCCCAGGGAACCTTTGGGGCATTCCTAAGGGTTTGTGCATCTGGCAGGATGGTTGTCACAGTTTCACTGTAGATTGTCCCATGCAAAACCTATCAGAGTTAGAATGGAAGGGATCTTCACCAAGCATGTACATAAATCCCTACCTGAAGAACATGTACAGCCTCAGACCCTGCTGACATGCTTCTTTGTAAAAGAGGACACCACACAAGTCTTGCTTTGGGTGATGTGAAATCTCTATCACCACTGCCTGCAGGGTGAGGAGTTTGGTGTGGTAGATACGTTCCCAGGATGGGGACTGACCGGGTAAATCTGCTGATAATTGAGCAAACAATTACGCATCATCAGATTTGTCTCTCAAGATTCCAACAGAACAGGTTTTCCAAAAAGGCAGGCAGGTAAGTGTCCTGCTGGACCTAGAGGA
Source organism: Jacana jacana (assembly GCA_013400555.1). Classification (NCBI taxonomy): domain Eukaryota; kingdom Metazoa; phylum Chordata; class Aves; order Charadriiformes; family Jacanidae; genus Jacana; species Jacana jacana. Next base: position 133,540 of record VZTM01007563.1, read on the forward strand.
GATGAAGTAGCACATTGGCATGTGAGAAGTGCCTGTCAGGGAAGAAAATCAGTGCACTGGCTGAAATAGCTATCGATCCCATTAGTGCCCTTGTCTAATCTGAAACCAAGTCCTCCAACATGCATGACAGAAGATCCCAGCCTAGATCTAATTTCCAAATCATGCAGTAATAACAGAGAGAGAGAGAAAGGTAGAGCAAGTGTAAGAGACTTCCAGGGTTACAGCTGAAGCAAAAACAAACATTAAATAAATTGGGTGACAAGAGCTGTGCCCATCCTCACTGAAGCCACTCTCGCTGAGCAGAGATGCTCAGAATGCTTTTGACCGAATGTCAAAAATCAGAAAATGCTGTTTCATCAAGAACAGAAGTGCTCCCTGGGAACATGGGCAGTTCAACTAAGCTTGAAATGGGAATATTTCTGAACAATTTGTTCCTACATTCTGAAGTCTACATCCCTATATACTTTATTGCTATATATCATCTCTGACACTTTGAAATTATTGCACAGAAATGCTTCAGTATTAGAGAAAGGTAATCTTTTGATAATGCTATTTTGCAGGTTTTTTTCCCAGCTGAAATACTGCAGATGTTTTGTCCAATGTAGCATTTAAACATCTTGATTTTTGTCACAATTTAGGACCAAACCCCCCCGAATTCTGAAATATCATAATTTCTTGGGGGACCAATATTTTGTTTTCCGAAGCACCTTGTTGCTGAGGAACTAAAAAGGTAGTGTCTTGGGAAGTGATTCAGTGCTGCAGCAGCATCTCACACATGAGAGTGCACTGTACTAACAGATGAGGCTGTTGTATGATGCTAATGTGGAAACTAGAGCTCCAGCAAACCGTTCATCTCCCTGGTGAACCACTGAGCTCAGTAGCTCACAACTGTTTGCTTTATACGCTCCCGCGTTGTTGCCATGAGGCCAAGCACACATACTCGGTTCCCTCAGCATTCCTGCAAGACTTAATACTCATTCCAGGTTCCCTCTTGGCACAGAGAATTTGCTGGCTTGATCCAAGTGAAAGCAGCTTTTCTTGTCTCAATCCCATTGCTTTCAGCAAAGTGGCAACTCGTTTTTCCGAGTGGGCTGGAACTGAAAGAAAGAGCTCTCCACTGCATACCTGTGCAACCCACAAAGGCTTGGCTTGGAAGATTTGCAGCGAGAGCCATTCTGCCACCATTATCTCAGAGTTCCTTTTAAGATCTTACAAGGCAGTGATTGATCTGCCCATTGCAATGGGTTTGACTAACATTTCATTACCTATCCCCACTGAAAATGTTGTTTGATTTAGGTTCAAAGAGCTCATTATGTAGGGCTTTCTTTTTCTCAGGGAAAAAAAAATGAAATGCAGACTAAGAAAGTATCAAATACTGGGCTAATTACAATTTGCCAAGGTTTGGTTGGTGTATGAATGTATCTGAGAATTTCCTCATTATCAGTTGTATAATATAATTTCTACTGCACGGTTAATTAGCACCCAAAAAATAACCTAAGGAATTTACACAAGCCTCGTTGGAGAACAAGAAATAAATCACTGAGGAGCAGGCCTGGGGAAAATCCCCAGTGAGGGCACTTTCACTGTTGATGTAAAACACTCAGAGGTTTAACTTTCAAAACAGGTATTTTGGGAGATGCTCAGAAGCATCTCAAGGACAGCCTCTGTGCCATATCCAGACAGTGAAACTCCATCTCATTCCACAAGCTGAACTTTCATCTAGTTGGTGTCAGCAGATCTCCAAACAGGCCCCAGCTCAGGCTTGGGAATCGTGCTTTCCATTGGCTCAGCGGAAGCACCAAAGCGACACTCAGCCTGTCTGAATACGGCTGCCTTTCATCGCAGCACTTTGTTTCCAAGACTCCCCTTCTTTTGACTGTTCATTCCAAACACCTGAAGCTGACTTAGAGAAATATCACTTAAGCACTAGCACAGATACCTCTTCCTTCCACCACCACAGTATTCGTGCCGAGACAGTGGAAAATGTCATCGATCCTTTGAAGTCAAGAGAGCTATAATAGACCAGTTGACAGATCTGTTCCCTCACAGTCAACCATGCTCCCTTAGGTTACGTATAGCCATGTGAATTACCTTCCCAGCTGTGCAGAGTGACTGAGAAATAATCATCTTACTCCTAAAAGGCTTCATCTTGGCTAGTGCTGCTCACCATGGCAGGAGCGGGACATATGGAAAAGATGCCACTTCAATTTTGAGGCAGATGGGTTTCCCTACATATGGGCTTGGTAGGTTTGGTTTGTTCTCCAGGTCAGTCAAGCTGCTCTGAACTTTGGACTGAATCTGAAAGGAACAGCTCTCTATTTCTTCTAAACCAGTCCGTTCATTCTTACTTTCTGCCCTTTTCCATTCATATGCCTTTGCCCTTTGAAACACATCCAGTTGTTCTACCCCCAATCAGAAGAGAAAATAAAATTTACAATCTACATAAGCTTACTCTCTGAGGCCCTTCCAGCAGAAGAGGCTCTTCCCAGAATAAAGCCTACTGGGATGTATTAAAACCAATGACCATCCCAGGCTGTTAAAAAAGTTAGATAACAGTAACTAAATACATTGCCGTAAAATGTATTGCTCTGTCTGGACCTGTGTTTGCCATCATATCAAAGCCTAGAAGTGGTCTCCAATTCGCCTGTATTGGAATTCTTCATTATTCACCACTCCTCCCAAATCTGATGTGATCTGCAAAGTAGGAAATCTTGCTTTCTATGTCCTCAGCCAAGTCTTTCATACACTGTAACTATCAGAAAGACCAGGATCCGCCAGTGCAGTCTCCTACAGTACACGCTCCTTTATTAACTTGTCTTTCATCTTAAAAGGCTTCTATTTATGCCTCCTTTCCCCACTCTGCTCCTGTCCTCTGGCCAATTTTCAATCAGTGAGCCAATTCTTCCCCTTTCCAACTCCCCACCTTTAGACATTAACCTCCGACGTGGGACCCTGTCAAACACTGTCTGAAGATCCAAGCCTCTCCTGACTGCTGCTTAGCCTCTTGTCTATGCCGACAGGAGTGTATGTTCTAAAAAAAGAAATTTCCAAAAGTTAGCGAGGCAGAAAAGGTCCTTTCCGGAAACCACACTGGCTATCTTTGGTCAAGCTGTGCGTTTCTCAACAGGCCACCTTTCATCTATTAAAACATTTTCTAAGACTTGTCTTCACCTGAAGGGAAACGAACTTCCCTGCAAGACCCTGGTGCACATCTGGGTCGTTCCTTAAATAATGGTGGGAGGCTGTCCGCCTTCCACCTTTGAGGAATCTCCTGCAAAACACTTCAGCTCTGTGAAGTGCCTGTGAAAACCTTTCCAATTTAGACCCACAGTTCCTTTAACCTCTTTAATAAGAGAGCCATAGAGTAGGGGGCTTGGTACCAACCATCCACTTCACACCCTCCAGCTCCCTGAAAGCTTCATTTTCTGTGCTCTCTTTTCCTTTGAGGAATAAAGTCTGGTTTCCACCTTTCTACTTACAACTTTGGTCCAGACGGCTCCTCTCTGATTCAGGTGTATTCTCTCTGCCAGTAGCCAAGTCTGAAATTTCTACTTGCCTCTACTCCACAACCAATAGATTAAAACAAAATTAGCTTCCATCTTTGCAGCCAGCCCTTTTCTTCCTGCTGACACACAAACTCTGCCAGCTTGTTCTCACCCTGCTCAGCTCCAATACCAAAATGTCCCCAATTACCAAAGAATCCCATATATCCTGCTCTGTGTGTGATCGCTCCTACACCATTATTGTGCCGCTCAATTCATAGCCTCTGCCTGGAAGCAGCAGTAAACCTGTCTCAATGTGCCACTTTACATCCACATTGAGGCGCCTTGGTCTCCAGAGGAGTGTCTCAGCTCACAGTCACCTTTCTGCTGTGCCATTTACAGAGATATGTGTGTGCACAAGCTGCTTCCTTCCTCGCATGCCAGATGAGGAGATGAATAACCTGTGTTGCTTACACAGCTACATAAACAGGTATTTTCCCAGGTTTTGCTTGATTAGAAAGAGCTAACTTAAAAACTGACTTAAGCAATTGAGATGATTGCAAGGACTAGTTACCATATGCTGTGCAGAGTGGCTGTCATTTTTATCCTCTATATTCCTACTGTCCCAGACAATGCTGGTATGTTTGTAAAATGGAAAGGAGCAAGATCAATACTTTTGGGGCAGTAGAAGCTCTCAGCTTTGAGTCATTGTTGGGGCTTAGTGGGAAGGATAAAAAGATCAGCCCTAAATAATTATGTGTCCAGTGTAAAGACTGAATTCCTCACAAGATGTCCAGTTCACCCAAAATGTACCAATGTAGGGAGAAATAAAAATTATTCTGCTCTGTCTGCCCTGCTTCAATGTTCTTCGCACTCGGAAAGGCAAAGCAACTCTTCACTTCAGCTTGAGCTGTTTCATTGTCCCAGTTTTAGGTCATGCAAGGCAGTGACAGTTCATCACCAGAAATTCTCCCAGTTTCCTGGATAAGTAATAGTAAACCGGAATTCTTCTGGCAGTTGGTGGAGCAGAGGCCTGAGAACTAAGCTGATGGCTCTTCATGGCATTGTCCCGGGCAGCCATGCCAGCTGACAAAGCCCCATGTTGCAGGCTACTGGGAGCAGCAGCTATGGCAAGAGGAATCAGCTGCTCCTCTGGGTTTTCCTCAACTCCTGCGAGTCTGAGGGCTCTCCAGCCTCAGCTGCACCCACCTGGCCAGGCACAGCCTATGGAACAGTTCATTCTGTATGAGAAGAAAGTAGGTCAGGCCTCTCGCAGGTGCTTGTTTGGCTGCCTCATAGAGCCTTGCCAAGATCTTAACACATCAGTCCAGCAGAAGTGTCAGAAAACGCCAGAAAGGCAGGCTGGCTCTCCCGGCACTGCCTGGTGCTGGCAGCTCATGGTGCAGCCCGGGACAGGACAGCGCATCTTCCCTGGTCCAGCATTCTGGCTCCAAGGTCATCTGCCACTTCCAGCTCCAGGCCCTGACTACAGCAAACTCCCTTCTCCTCCTCTGGACTACACTTCCCTCCACCCCATAGATAGCCAAGGTCACATTTGCCGAGTTACAGGCTCCAAAGAAGCTTTGTTTGTTTCAGACAAGCCGGGGGGAGCAGACAAGAGAGAGTCAGTCAGTGTTATCACAACTAATGCAGCTCATTAGAATTGTTTTAAACTCTGAAAGCAAATGAATATCTAATGAGATTTCCCCCCAGGTGTAATTAGCAATAAGCTTTACATTGCTCTAAAAATACCCTCCAATTTTTTGAAAAACTAAATGCAGATAACTGGAAGCTCTAGTTACACTTAATGAACTGAACAAAGCACATTGAAAACTAAGAATATTTTAATTGTGTTTATTTAGCCTTCAGCAAAGGATCCAAGACATTTTCATAATCATCAAATTAATTCCAAAATGCTTCTTTGTAAGTTGTCCAGCTAGCAATGTCGATGTTGATCATACACAGTGGACTACTTCCTGATAGGACAGTCAATTTACTGAACAATGCATTATTCAAGAAACCAAAGCCATCTCTTCACCAAGCCTTTCCTGTTCTTTCTTTCTCCCATGGGCAGTTTAGTCTATAAAAAGAGTTTATCGACTGAAGAAGAAACACTGCGGTTCCAGTTAGTGAAAATAATTATGATTAGCTATCTTCTTCATACTTGTCCCAAAAAGAATGGTGAGGAAAATTGTGATTTTCTCGAAAATTCTGAAGAATTACTAAAAGTAGGTATTGCCTTTCATGTTCACTTCAAAGCAATCCGTAAGTTGACTTGGTATCACTACCCCAAATGACCAATTTATTTCAGCAACTATTAGCCAGAGCTGTCTAAAACACTGACCTTTGAAAGAAAAGAAGCTACAGCTTGATACATGTATCACCTGTCACCCTTAGTGTTTAGGACTCAATCCTGGTTTTGATTAAATCAGCAAAATACCAGCAAGATACTGTATCACAGTCTCTGCTTCTGGGGATTGCAGCCAGGCTTTTCAGGTGTAGCGTGAGGCAGTCCCTATTGAGTGCCACTTCCAGTCGGATACTGATCACTGGAAGGAGCAGCAAGCAGGGTAATGCAAACAGTTTGAGTCAAAGAAGCAAATTCATGGACTAGAAGTTGTGATGAGACCTTTCCTGTGAATTGTCAGTATCATTCCGCTAGAAAATTCAAAATCCTACCTATTACTCAGTCCCTTGGACTCCCCTACACCTCCATCACAGATAACAGGACTGCTGCTGCTTCTTCACAGGCAGCATGTTCACGTCTTCATCTGCATGTCCCTGGATAATGATGGAAGAGCAGGACACAAGGAGGGACCACGGCAACTCTTCCTTCTGCTAATTGTGCTCCACAAGTAGCCCCTGGAACCCAGGCTCGGGCCAGAGCGCAGCCTTGCTGCATTGCTTCACACGGTCCAGGTAGTCAGATCCCATCCATGGCCTCTGTGTCTCCACGCCGAGCTTGCCGGCTTCCTCTGAAGCATCGCAAAGGAGAGTTAATTAATTCTGATCACTCCTAATAGTCTTCTAGGTCACAAATTGGTGATTCAGCTTCATTAATTTGATTTCTAACATTTCATCCTTTGCACTCTCTGCCCGATTAGCTTCTTGAAATTTAGTTTCAGTAAATGGGATGAGCAAGGCAGAAACTTCCAAAGAGATTTTCCTCATTGGCATTTGGAGGACAAGCCGCAGCGCAAAACTCCTGGACTTGCAGCCAGCGTGCGGTCACCTCAAATTCACAACTTCTTGATGACAGGGGCAGCGAGGCCAGGCTGCAGTCCCGAGTCACTCGCCAGAGGAAGCACTGATTCTCTCTGCACTCACACAGGCCTCAATCAAGAGAAGCACCAGTGCAAAATGGGCTCGAGTGAGACTAGCATGGGAGGAGAATCAGACCTTAGAGTATCTGAAAAGAACAAAGAACGCATTTTTCTGATAGCATTTTTAAATAAAAGCTGACATGGATTTGTAGCCATAGATAGAGATTATATATGCTGCAAAGTTCTCTGTTCTTTCAAGCATCTATATGTTAAATGTTGGGAAACGAAGGAAATCATGTCAGCCACACTGCAAGGGAGTAAGAACACCGAGTGTCACTGAATGCTGTTCCTTTGACTTGCATCATTTTTAGACAGGTCATTGCTATAAGACCCCCTAAAAAGTGAATATTGAAGGCGGAGGAAGTACCTGCATTATTCTATATTTGGGATCTGGGTGGGGTTTAAAACCTAAAAGACATTCTTCAAAGTGTCCCAAAGATAGTTAAGGCTGATTGTCAGAAAATTGTACTTTTTGTCTCCATACAGATGACTGAGGAACATCTTCTAGCTGAATTAACCCCAAAGTACACTGCGAACCTCAGCCCAAGCCATGCCTCTTGAGCCAGGTTTAATCAGGGAGGTGCAAGTGGTTGTGCTAGAGAAGCACAAGGCAATACACGTTTGGGGATATTCTATCAAACCTAAGCCCAAGTTCATTGCAGCAGAAATGTGACAGCAGACTGGTCCCACCTGGATGTGGGTTTCACTGCAAACACATCACAGAGCTTGAGCTGCAAAAGGAAATGGATTTCAGAGGCCAAAGGAAATCTTGGGGTGAAAATATTTTCTAGGAAATGAGTTGAAACATGCAGATGTACACCCAGAGCAGCACAACCTGAGAGAGAAAACAAACCCACAGCTGTGGCTGGAAAATAAACCTGCCCTGTCGGCAGCACAGCTTTTCACATCACAGGAGCCAATGAAAAAGTGCTCGAGTGTTCTCACTGCTCAGACATGTGCAACCTGGACCCTTCGCTGGGCTTATTGTTCCCTTGCAAAAGGCCCATTTATAGCAAGCCCAGCAAGCCTGAGAGGGGAAGGAGGACAATGGCAATCTCTCCCATTCAGCAGCAGAGGCCTAGGAAATATTTGCTACTCCAGGAGAGCAGCAGAGGCGCCTTTTCAAAGCTCCCTTTGCTGGGAGCTGAGTGACAGCTGAATCACAGCGCTGCTTTCCAAGAGCCAGACCTCAGTAGCACTGCCAAGAGTGGCCTGTTGTATTCAGAGCCCCGACACAGCTGCAGTTACTGGGAGGTCCTGCCATTGTCCTTCCCCAGCAGAAAGATGTTTCTGTCCCCCCTTTATAGACCTCCATCACTGCCCAGTACAGGCAGGCTGAATGAAAATGTCAGCAGCAAGCATGGAGCAGATGTGAAGGGACCATGCTCTCTGACCTGGATTCACCCATCACGTGGGCTGACGCTGCTGGGTTGAGAATAGCTCTATAAGACAACTTCAGGGGGATGGGATGCTGCCATTTGAAACAGAGTGAATGTGGGGCACAGATCTGACTAACTTGGGAACGGGGCTTCAAGGGAGGCTTAGAGAAATTCTTCCAGGGAGACATCCAGGAAGAGATTGGCACGGTAAGAGTTCAGCAGGATCCACGCACTCAGAGTATATGGAAAACTCTCCCAGTCTAATCCCACTCTTAATTTCTGCATGGTGCACGTGGGTAACAATTAATAACCCACTGGTGATCAGTGGCTGCAGGCTTCAAATCCAAGCTTTTGTGGACTCCAAACCCAATAAAAAGTAAAAGTTTTAGGAAGCATGAATAATAGAATGTCTCCAGGAAGCAAAGCAAAGAGCCTGTGGTATCATTCTGTCTGCAGAATAGTACAATCAAATGTACGCAAAACAAACAAACAAAAAAGTGAAAATAACTGGTGTAGTGTCACAGCCCAAAGTAAATAAGATGCAGAAAAAACCAGAACAGAGTAAGAGAAAGATACCATACATGTTCAAAACAAATTTTAAGCAAATTTTGTCCCCATTATGTTTGTGACACTTCTGCAGCAAATGCTAGAATTCATTAGCCCAGTGCTCAAGTTGGTATCTTAAATATTCATCCAAAGTGCATCCAACTGTCTGATTATACAAAGATCCAGACTCTGTCCTGCCTCTGTGCACACACAGCCCATGAGCAAGCACCAGCCACGTGACCTATGTGACTACCCACGGCTGCAGCTGGCACATGGGCACAGGTTTTCAGTACTGAAGAAAGGACCAAACAACACGATTGATAGTTGGGTAAGAAAAGGAAAAGAAGGGGAAAAGACTTGGGAGGTCTGTCAACAGGGCAAGCAGTGTGGTCCAGGGGGGATTTTACTTCATTTGGGAAACAACGGGACACTTACGGAAGGGACTGTGCTCCTGGGGATAGTACAGGAGAGCAGCTGCTTTACACTGTCAGCCAGATCAGAGACAATCCCGCATCCAAGGGCTGGATGTGAGCCAGGTGTACTAAATGACTACAGAGATACCTAAGATACAGGGATGGTAATCTCTCACCAGGTTTGAAATGCAGATGAGGGTCTGCAGAAAGGGCAGCAACACAAATATCTTGGAGCTGAGAAAAGCCGACTTCGAAGGGAAATGAGACAAAGCTGAAATCGGCTGGAATTCAATAAAGCCTGAGAAATGCACAATGGAACGGGTTTAATGCAGTCAGAAAGTAATTATATTAGAATAATTCTACTTTGCAGCATTTTTTGCATCATCAGAATTTTTTTCGTGTTCTCCCTCAGTCAGTGGCAGAAGCCAAAATTTCACAGTCCTGAAGGAAATCACAAGTACTAAAGACACAGGATCTGTGGGATCCACAGTCCCTCTCAGCCAGGAGAGAGGCGCCAGGGAAAGACAAAGCAGGCACAGCGGTGTGAGGGCAGGTGTTAGCAGGGCTGCAGGAAAGCTCTCTGGCAGTTTGTACCTGCCACTTCGAGTGCTGTCAGGTGTGCAGGCAGGAGAAATAGCCACTGCACTCAAAGGGCTCCTGGGTAGAAGGTCAGTGCTGTGAGTGACAGAATAAAACTAGAGGGACAGAGCAACTTCTTACCCACACTTCAAACCAAGCAAAGCGCCAGTACAAGACAGCACAATGGGGCCATTGAAACCAGAGAGTGATAATGGGAGAGGAGGCGGCACCATACAGCTTAAAACCAAAGCAGATTCTTCCCAGAACTCACTCCCAGAGGCATTACAAACCAAAGGGAAAAACAAGAGGGTAAAAATAGACTCAACTCTGATCTGCAGTAATTGCACAACAGGGATAAGAGGGATCTCAGAGGTGGAGATCATGAAGTGGCAGAGTTTTAAAAGTTAAAACTGTGAGCACCAGGAATTAAAGCAGAAGTTGATGAATCTGGAGACTACAACCTGAAATGCTGCTTCAGCTCTGGGCTGTCCAGGACTTTTCTCTGAGTCCAAGAAAGGGTCCTCCAAGGATTCCTGCCACCTTGGCACACAGGGTCCCTGGCTAAGAAAGTGGGGTATGTGCAGCTTATACAGCCACTGAACCCCGAGAAGAGGGAAAATCATTCTGCTCCTGACCCGGACTGTGAACAGAGCAGATATGAAGCCTCCATCTCCATCTTCTCACCATCTGTGTAGTGATGAACGACAGTGCTTTCCAGCCCAGCAAGAGTTTTCCATCTCTGAGTTCTAGGGGGAGCTTGTACTGACCAAACAACTTGTGCTCTAATTTTAAAAGCTTGCTCTCCCCATGTATCTGTCTTCATTCTGATTTTATCTGCTTTAGAAGGCAAGATAATTTTGACTAACACAGCGTAATTAAATTGAGAGACCTGAGTCTTAAACTACTAACACTAATATTTTGTCCAAGTTACTGATTCCTATATGGATTAGGCACATTGGGAAGGAGGCTTGAAAAATGAGCACAAGCAGCCCATGAGGTTCAGCTTGTGCAGGTCTAGGCACATGGAGGGGATGCAGAGTGATAGCACCTTTCCACAAATGAGGAGTGTCCACCTAACTCCAGCCCCAGGACAAGCACCACAGCCAATGCAGTTCCTCATCATGTTACCTTCTCCCACCACTCACCAAAGAATTGCCAGTGTCTCCAGCCTCCCAATAGAGCACAGACCAGTGCCATGGAGCCTGGGCAAGTGCTAAGCATAGCTTGTTTTATCTGTGCACATAGACAGGCTTGGAACACGGGTAATCACAGCATGTGGTGCCAATTTCACATGCTAAAAAATAGTGACTCATTCTTCCTCCCCAGACAGATCATGTGATAAAGAGATGTACTTTGGTTTCTCTTACTTTGCTTTCTGGTTTCGGATCCATTAGGCTGCATTCATTTCAGGTTTTAAAAAAGTTCTTGCATAACCGCAAAGATCAGAAATATCTTTCCTAAAATGAGAGTTCAAATTGCACAAAAATGCATTTCTTCCAGCATCTAGAAGAAAAAGTCCCACCAAATACTGCAGGACTTAGTCACACTACCAACAGGACACCAGTGAGCCCTCTTTCAGTAATCACAGCCTGATTTGAGCTCCTTGTTCTCAACAACAGTTCACCCTCAGGAATAATTAGGCAACATCCAAGAGCAAACCTTCCTCCTGCTCTCACTGCTGCCTCTACCCAAAACCCTGAAGAGCAGAACTGTGTCTTTTCAAGACTGATAGTTCTCTCACACCCATATGAAAATATTTCAAATACTACATGTAATTGTACTAACTGGCGATGCCTTCTATCCCAAACACTCCATACCACACATCAGGAGCAGCTTACAAAACTTCTTTCCAACATAACTCTTCTTGCCAGGGGAAAAAAAAAAGTTAAGCTTTCCCTCCTAATGAAAGTATTAACTATAGTTTTCATGTAACAAAGCCAAGTAAAAGAAACATAACAAGCACTGGTACAACAGCTACGGGGTGAGGAAACTGTGCTAGCCAACGCTGGAGGTTATCATCAGAATCCTGTAAAGAGAACCTCAAATCTCCCTGTGTTTACAGCAGGAACACAGGCCTTCTGCTGAAAAATGGAGCGTTGGGTCTCTCTCAATGTCACACTAAATTTATTTGTACCTCAGAGCAGAGGCTCATGTCATTTTTCTCTGATTAACACATTTCCAATTGGATCCAGACAAGTCTGACAGGGATAGAGGGTTTGAAGGGAAATGAGGTGGTTTTGATTCAAACCCCGGTTTCCATCAAAATTCTGTGGTCTGTGTTAGAATGTCTGTGGACATCATTTTACAACACACACTCAAAGAAAAAAAATCCCTGGGGTTTTTAAACCCTCATTTGCAGCAGGACCAAAACTAGAAACTCATGTAACCAGACTGCCAGGGACAAGTAGGCACGTCTGCAATGACAGCTTAGTGGGGGCCGAGGGGCAAAGACAGGACCGAGGGGTGCCACTGGCAAAGGGTGCAGATTCCACCACCTCTCGCAGTTATGGCTCTCGGGAGGCTTTGTCCTTACTGTCCTGGGAAGTTCCATGCAGCAGAAATGGCCAAGCCACTTCCTGAATCACCCATTACTACTGCCTGCATGAGCGCAACGTGTCTTGGAAGCCTCCCACTTCAGTGCTTACCTCAGTCACCCATCAGCGCTGCCTTGCTGCCATCTGATGTGTTCCTTGCACTTGGTGGTCTGGCTGTAGGCACAAACACAACCAGAAAGACAGTAAAAATGCGTGCAGAGACACATGGGTTTTTTCATGTCCACCAGATTATAACTAAAAATATTTCAACAGCTGTTTCTTTTTGCTGCAGGGGAAGGCAGGGAAAGGGAAGCACATGGCCCAAGTTATTATCTCAAGGATAGTTGCCTTAATGCTGTTACTAAAAAGAACAGATATTAACTATATAGTAAAAAAAACCTATGTCCTGCTGTGGACTGATGACTAGCAAGATTCCCCCTCCCACCTATGACTATTTCTCAAGCAGCCATCTCATGATAGAGAGTTTGAGGGCACCTGAACAGTCATTCTGCTGTCCAGTGTAATGGGTGAATTAGTAGTTCATGACAGTTTTTTTCTCATCCTCCAAAACACAACTGTTGCAGAAAAGGCCCAATCAGGAGGGAAGGTCCAGAGTATTAGAATGGGCCTGGAGGAGCCCCTGCCTCCACCTCCCAGAAGACGTTGAGATGAAGTGCCCGTTCACATGGCAGTTGCTGCACCACACTGCGCTGGCTCCTGGCAGGAGCAAGCACTGACATCTCTGTGCCCAGAGGTGCCCTTTGGGCCTACATACTCACACCACAAAACCCATGCTGGCTCAGATCAGAGGACAGGTATTTGGCCTTTCAGGAGATTTTACAAGTTCTTTAGGACTAGTCTCCCAAAAGCAAACCCTCAGCCTTGCTGCTTGCTTTAGGCTCCACTGCAGCTACCCTGGAGGAAATCTTTCCTTCGTGCTGATTTCCTGGCAAGGCAGCATCCCCTGTATTTTAACTGACTAGTAAATATTTCAAATGCTTCTGGCTCACAGTTAAAGCATTAGAAACAGCCTTGTCCCAGGATAACAAGGTACCCCTGCCTATAAAGAGCAATGGTTTATGCCTTTCTATCTGAGCACACAAGAGAACAGTAGCAGAGTGTCAGCATTCTTAGCTAATTTGGCACTTCAAGTAAGAACGGGGCTTTTATCTCATCCTTTTCATTATAACATGGTGAGACAAACATTAGATATCAATAAGTAACTAAGCTGGCTACAGAGGACAAACAAATAATTGCAGACGGTTGCTTGGTAAGTGATAAGCCTTTTTGGGCTCGATCACCACCTGTAGGCAAGCTTTGATTCAAACATGAGATCACGGAAGAGAAAGTCAGGCACAAAGCAGACATGCACAAGAGTAGCACCTCATTTCTTCTGGTACCTGGGACTGCAAACACAAGCAAGTGCAACTTCTGTAAAACCTCCATGGGGAAAAAGGCAGAGGAGATTACTCCAATGCTTTTCTTTTTTCTACCCAAATTACTAAGTGTTCTTTGCACATGTGCTTCTCCCTATTCCCCCCCAAGTAGACACACTTCACAGTGCAATGGCTGATTCAAATAAAGAATCTCACGTTAGCCCTCCCTTAGGAAGGGACTAGAGGTAGAGTATTTCTCACTGGTCTGTACACACAAGCACACATCAAAGCCCTGGCCTGAGAAGCATTTCCTTGGGGCCAGAAACAGGTAGTGGTAGCAACAAAACAGCTTTACTCTCATTCAGAAAGCCAGGTCAAACCAGAGAAAAATCATTTGAACCATAACCTGCTGAATATGTACAATGTGGAGAATTTGGTGCAGCCAGGCTGATACGCTGCTAAGGCCAGGGAGAAAACCTCAGTGCTTCAGCCCTTGCACAGCATGGCTGTGTATGGAGATGGCTCCTATTTCTAGAGGGCTAAACCTGACACAAATGCTTCCAAACTCCAGCCCTCAGCCTGGGACCCCCTGACAGCATGCTTCGCCTTTAAGCAATGCTTAAATGTCAGATGGCTGCTAAGCCAAAGGACAGCAGAGCTGTGAGCTGCACCCAGCGCCGCAGATGGGGAAGGCAGGGAGATGTCTGTCGGCTTTTACTGTCCAGTCTGAGCAATAGAAAAACCTGTAACTACAGCCAGTTTAACAAGACACTTAGTCGGACTTTATTAACAAACACAGTAGCCACTAGATGGCAAACTCACAGCCAAAACTGACTACTGACCGTAACCGACTCCTCAAATGCTGTTAAAATCAAGGGTGCAAAAAGCCAAAGGGGAGGGACAGGGAGGCAGCAAATGGCTAGTTCCTTCCCCAGGTTCCTTTTCTTTGTGCCTTGCTGTCCCATCACTATACTGCACAAAGATGAGCCATAAACAGTGTGCTGCCAATTGCATAAACAGTCTCTTGGTATTAATGTGCGGTTCCAGACATCCCAGTCATGGTTATGGCAGAAGGGACAAAACAAAATTCCAACACATCCATTAAAAAACATATTGCTTAAGCCAGAAAAAACCTGCATCCTGCAAATAACACAGCTAAAGGAGCCCAGATTGCAGATTATGTATTATTCATTGCTATCATCAGTGCAAGCCTCCAGCCAATCTAGCTTTTTCAGTGTGGGCTGCAGGAAAGGTGGGGCCACTATGTAAATCAGAAATATCTTGCAAATGACTCTCACATATTAGCTGCGTGTCTATGAAAAGAAATGAATGGCATGGTAGCCAAAGCTCTACACAAGCAATCATCTTTGTCTTGCAAAGTGGCCATTTGTATTTTATGTCAGCCTGTTATTACCCTGAATCAGTTCTCCAGCAAGGATCAAAGCTAGTCTGGGTAAAGCGGTCCTCACTCATTACACGCTGATAATTTTTCTAAGTAGGAGTCCTTTCCAGGAGCTGGAGTCACAGCAATGGGCACTGTTATGTGCACGGATTCTGCAAAAAAGCTAGGTCACACTGAGCCAAAATTTCAGGAAAGCTGCCGAGGCCGGCTGCCTCCACATGCAGAGAGGCTGGATGTCCGGAATTGCTGTGCGCCTGTACAAATACAGGGGCAGCAATATGACAGCAATTTTACAGAAAGCTCTAATCTTAGTGTTTACCTACAAGGGAAAAGCCCTTACTTCAGGAATAATTGGAAATAGTTACATTTTCATTTAGTGTTCAAATGTACAAATCACCAACGATTTTACCATGCTACTGTACAGGGCAAGACAAATCCTCAGGCAGGTAACTTCCCACACGTGACTATAACAAAAAGTTCAGCAAAACCACTTCCATTTTTACACCAATTTCAGAAGATCATTTCCCCCTGTGCTAGGGTTGTTTGCTGCACTCAAAAAGCAGCAGTGCTGTGTACCCAGACTCAAGTACTCCTTTCATCCACAATTACTTCAGGAATTTCAGGAAAGAATGAACTGACAACCCTACAAGCAGTACTGAAAATATTTGCCTCACCTCATTATATCTATTCATGCCCCTCAGCATATTCAGCCTAAATATACAAATCTAGTGGATCCGACTGATCCCTGTTTTCTTATGGGCAGAGCCGTTCAACAGAACTCATTTCCCAGAGTACACTTTATGATTTAACAATAAATTTTGCACGAGTCCTGAATTACAGTAGCTCCATTAGGTCTGTGGATCACCAAATTCAGGGTGCATCTTGCTCATGAAACTCACAATAACCATCTGCTCCTTGCAACTGTTAACCTCAGCTGCAGAAAAAGATCTTTTCATTGCCCCACTTCCCAAGAATCCAGACTGAGGTACCCTGAGGTCCATTCATACGGCTCATACATACACACCCTCTCTGCTCTGCCTTTTTCAATTCCACAGATTTACACAAGCTGGAGAGATTTCTCCTGAACGGGTACCACGCAACCTTAAGCAACACCACATTGTTCCCTCTTGCTTTTCTGGCTCTGCTGTTTCCCTGCTTTCGCACCCACTCCTTTAAATTGTTGACACATCTCATAAGTGTGTCCGTTATGACCAACATATTTGATCAGTGTGTTTCGAACCTGAGCACTGCACTTGCCCATTTAATGAGCAATATTTTAGACATTTTCCAAACTTCCTGTCACCAGCATTAGCTAACACGCGAGCGATCCAAACAGACTCTTTTGTTCTGAGCAGCTGTGCTGTAAAACAGGCTGAGTGTCTTTGCGGCCACAAACTGCTCTCCAAGGTCTCCCCATCCCCAGTCTGCCATATGTTGCCCCTATAGTTTGTACAAACTCTTTCATTTCCTCTCTATCCTGTTGCATTTCATCAGGTTAAACAAAAAGCACACACCAGCATCCAAAAGCCAGGCTGTTTGTAGTGTTCTGTGTGCTCTTCTCTGTTTTGCACGGGGCACACAGCCTTTCACTGAAGCTCCTTCCATGATCTCTCACTAAGCTTTCTGGTTTTTAGGTTTCTCAGTCTTGTAGTTCTTCTAGGTTTAAGGAATACTTTTGTGACCATAGAGCCCTCTCCATTGGATCACTATGAGCGCTGGAGGGGACACAAAGCAGTCCATAGCAAAGACAGTGCTAGGTGGTCATGCTGCAGTGGGGCTATCTCAGGCCAAAATCAAGAAGTCAAAGATTTAAGTAAGGAAAGTAGCAAAGATTTTCAAAAGTATCCACTGAGGTTGGAGAGAGAATGGGCCACTCATTTGCCAAAGCACTGGGAACCAGGTTTGCCTCTCTGTTATTCTGCTGATGTACTGCGCAGCCTGGAGTTCATCATGACTTCCTACCTCCTTCTGCTCCCCCTCCATCTCATTATGGATTGCTCCAAATACTGGGGACAATTAATCAAATGAACATTGGTGCCACTAAAGATAAAAAGCAAATACAAGATGAAGTTCATCAAAATAAAATGCTGGTTAAAATATAACCCTTTGATCCCTGGTTGGGACTCCATGTTTCAAGAATCCACAGCTCAATCTAAAACCCCAACATGATGAACAGCCAAAACTGGCACTGGATGCTACTCCACAGCACATTCAGTAAAGGACACCTCATCTACATTCCCATGTGGGGGCCATGTGGCAGAGGCACACAGCACAGACCCACGATGTTGGGTCCTGCCAGAGACAAAGCCATTACATGGCCTCCCTCTGCATCCAGCAATTATCATCTCTGCCTTTGTCTAGTACCAACAAGGCTGGGTTCCCTCTGCAGCGCGCTACCTCTTCTCTAGCACCCTCACCGCATCACTCAAAGCACATAGCAACAAGACCAGTTACAGATGTGCACAGAAAACATATCCTGGTTCAGAGTGGAAAGTGACTTCAGATGCTCCGCAGCAACAGTACAGGAGCTCTCTCATACCACACTGTCAGGCTGTCAAAGAAACACAGGGTATCTAGCTCATTCACAAGTACTGAGACAAAGGTGTGCATCAGCAGCAGATCCTGAGAAAAGCAGAGAGAACCTCAGCTAGGAAGCAGCCACTTGGGAAGGCAGAGGCTGGGCTGTACAGAGACACCATGTCCTTCACAAGAGGAGAGTTTGTGTCCTCAATGCTTTACTGGAGGATCCTATGAGGCCTTGCTAACATGACAAGTAGCAGTGGTGAGAGTAAAGAAACATTCACAATCTCTTGAGCTCCAAACACCAATAGGACCCTCTTTAGTTCTCAATTTCAACTTTGGAGGCCAGCAAGACATGAATACACGTCAAGGGAGTGTCAGAAGGATACTAATGTGTTTGCATAACCCAGTCTGACGGGCAGCCCCACTACCTGCAGATTTTCTCAACTCGGAACAGGCTCTAGAAACCCTACACCAGCAGTCCCTCCTGTAAGCTCTGCAGAGGCACAGCATTTGACTGGCACTGCTGCACTTTCTGCACCCGCATTGTGCGGCACTTGCACTTTTATTTCTGTGGGGCCAGGGCCCAGTGAGGGCCATACCCCTGGCCATGGCCCAGCTGGCTGCACACCATACTGATGGGAATTTAGGAAACACCATCCTTTCTCCAGGAGGAGACAGCTACATCAAAGTCAGCAGAGCTCAGTCGAAATGCCACTTCTCCCATCATCACAGCAACTCACACCCCCTCCCACTGGGGGACAGCACATTTTCTATTTCTCTGAACAATCTCACCGAGCTGCAGGCATCAGCAGCGCTGAATTCTGCTCTCTTTTGGGAAGGAGCCAAGGCTGCAAATGTAAAGCACAGGATGTGATTTCCTGCCCCTCCTGCTAAAGGAGGCTACAGTCCAAAAGGTAGAGAAAGAACTATTAATCCTAGAACAACCATTTTAATGCTGATGATCACATGATGCAGCTGCAGAAATACCAATTCAATTCATACAGAACTTGTAATGTGCTAAACATGCGGGGTTCATGATACAGAAAAGGAGATACCAGATCTGGGTGCTAAGAAGAGGAATTACTATTCACAGGGCCCTGCGGAAAGGTGCCTCTAGTACCACTGAACTCTTTAATCGAGAAAATACTAGAAAACCATAAAAAAATAATGTTGGATTCTCTACAGAATCTCCTACAGTTCTACTTTATACTGTACATGAGCCGATTAGCAGCAAGGTGCTGGACTTCTTGGGAAAGGAACGGCTTATGGAGTGAAAAGAAAACTAATGCACAACCCCAGCAGGTTTACTTTTGCATGGACTTTAAAAAGAGATGGAGAAATAAGCAGTGCTCTTGAGTGAGTGCAGAGATGGGCTGTACAATTCCAGTAGCTATTGCCTGCTTAAGCACAATGAAATAGGATGAATGGAAGCCCTAATGTGGCTGACTCAGCCTCATTACCCAACAGCCTAAAATGGTGGGGGGGTGTCTTCTGAGGAGATTGGGAAATATATTTTTAGATATCTTAAGGTGTGAGTCTGTGTGGATTACGCAGCCCAAGCCACAAGTGCCTGTTATTTTCCATCTGTATGATTGTAAGGACTCTCCCGTGTGCAGAGCTCAACAACTACTTTTGTTTTCAGAGTGTCTGCAACCATTTGCAAAAGACTGACAGACATGCATGCGCAGACACACACCGTGCTGTCATGGGGACTTGCCTTCTGTTCTTTCTCACTACAGTTTTCCTCAGCCTAAAATAAAAGCATGCTATGCTGTGCCCTTTGTGCAAGAAAACATAACACAAGAGTGTTTATTTGCCTATGAACACTATAATCTTCATAGATCGATATTAAAACCCTTCACACTTATTTTCACTGCCTAGTTCAATTGAACTTAGAAATTCCAGTGTATCTTGAGAGAGTGCTGAACAGCTGCAAACTAGCCAAGGGATCACATTCCCACAGATGGTATTAGAGTCCAAAGCCCTTCATGTTTGACTGTGGGATATGTACAGGTCAAATGAGAAGTTACACTGTCTGGGAACAAAGTTTCACAATCCTTGCAGACAGTGTTATTTCTTTTTACATTCTTTGATTTAATACTGTTTGCTTGGAAACTGCTAGTTTGCCGGGGTTTTTTTCTGTAAAGGTAATTCAAGGCCAATTAACTTTCACCACAGGCCACCTTCTATGTAAATTCTACTGTATCGAAACTTTGTAGCTTCTCCACTAACTGACTGATTAAACATGAGATCTGAAGTAGTGTTTTCAGCACTAATCTGACAGGTGTTCAGAGAAATGCATTAGGCTGCAGAGCGGTCAAGGGAGGGGATCAGGAGGTAGGACCCTTAAACTCCAGATCTGCTCCGTAGTGTTAATTATGCTTTGCCAAATTTCTTACCCTCATTTACAATCTGTCAGAGACACACAGCGAATTTACGGGATGAGGAAGGAGGAGAATGTATATGATTGGCTGGCTCTTGCAGGCATTATCTGCTATGGCTGGTGCTCAGTGTCACACAGTGAAGTTAAGACTGTCAGCCCTGCCATCACAACCCTCTGGGGCTGCCTCCAGCTCCCAGTTCGGCACTGGATGGAGTGGCCAGTCCAAAACCAGCCAGTAACAATGGACTTTGCTGATGAAAAGGCAAATGGATGATGAACATAGCAACTTGTTCTTGCTTGTGATGAGTAGCACCAGAAAGGGTGCTGTTAATTCCAGAAAGACCAAAAAGCATTAAATCACAGCATCTCTCTGACCAGAAAAACATTTGTGTGCACTTACTGCTATGCTCAGTGATGATCCAGAATTCCAGAGTTTCTGAACATGCACTTCAGAGGCAGTGACTTCCCAAATGCTGTGGTCAGAAGGACAAAACTTCAGAAAAGCAGCTCTTTTCATGATGGCTATTTCAGGAAGCAGGTGAGCCAGAAGACCCTGGTACACAGACATTGGACAGTCCAGGCACAATTGTACGTTCAGAAGCAGTAGCAGCTAGTTCCCAAACTCTCTGCCTGATGAGATAAACTCTGGAATCATCTTTCATTGTTGTAAACCAAAGCTCAAGAGCTGCTTGGCAGAGGCAAGCTCTAGATTTCTAGGCAAGTCCAAGGTTTTACTGTCTCTGTGTGACTGAGAGGCTGGCCTGACTCCCACAGGAACTTTGTTTTCTGACCTCACATATTCAGCAAACACTGTAAAGGGCACAATGGTCAATGTGGCAGCCTATTTGCAAGAGCAAAGGCAACAGGCAATTATGCTCTGAAGACAAAATGATTGCATACATGTATATATGAGTGTAAGAAGGGGAGAAGAATTAGTGGGACCACCAGGCTATTTCTCAAATGCCCTGCCTTCCACAGACAGGGCAGGGGGCCACCTCCTGCTCAAACTGCCCAAAACAGTCTTGGCCTCGAATGAAAACATCAGCTTGAAAACTGAAGGAAAAAAGGTAAGCACTGAAGAACAAGATTGGCTGCTGATGGAGTCCTACAGCTTTCCTCAACACCTTGCAATCCACTCATTTGATGCTGGCCTGGCCACCTACAGTCCCAAGCCCACCTGAGGCCTGCTCCCAGGTTGCAGAAAGACAAGAATTATCTAATCACATCTGGACAGAATATATTGGTGCTACAGAAGAATGGGCCATCTCCGAGCTTTCCAGTGGTATTCACAGTGTCTTTCTTAGTGTGAGCTTCCAGCATTAATCACCAGTGTATAAATTTGGCTTCCTGTCCCTTTCCCCAGCTGACAGGAATTGATGGCACCAACTGCCGTCACCATGAGAAATAAGTGATTCCTTCACTAGCATGGCAGACATATGCCAGCTAGGAAGAGAAGATCTGATCATCAGACTTGCTTGTTTTGGCTTTTCAATGCACAAAAGGCTGTTTTTCTCAGAATTAGGGTGACTGCGACAATCTGTTTTTAGACAGAGTTAGAACCACAAGATAAAAGAGGCAGAAATCTTCTCATCTGCATATTTATCATCAAAATGCAGCAACTGCATAATTTAAGCTTAGTGTTAAAAATATTGTATGTATATTTTAAGGTTTTCCTACTCAGGTGAAAAGGAGACATGCTTTCACTAAGGAGGTTAATTATTTCCTAATGGTGTGAAAACAACAGGAAAAAAAAAAAAGAAAAAAAAAAAAGGAGGAATCAAAAGGAATTTTCTTCCCCTCCCCCCTACCCTGAGGCACAGCAAAGAGACATCTCCGTCCACATCCTTCACAGGCACATAGAGTAAAATGGCTCAGAACAATAGAACAGAGCCATGTGTTGGTAACTGGGGTCCAACCGAGTCCCATGAGGGTCTGGACAGGAGATTTGAAGAGACAGCAAGAGCATCCTCTCAGCTCATTAAACTGTGAAGTGAGGCACTCCCATAGGCAGGGAATGGGCACAGGCACTAACTGCTTGGTGTGCTCTGCCAGAGCCGAGATGGTTCTCCAGCACCACAGCCAATGGTGCCACCCAGGTGGGTGCACCACTGCACTCAGCTTCTCCAGCATCGGGATGCCAGAAGCTGCCTCCTCTGCAGTCCTGAGCAGAGCACAGTTGGGCTTTGGCTGCCCTGCCTCAGCCTTCCCACCCCATGCACACCTGGGGAGAGGACAGAGATGCTCTTCACTACTCAAGGCTCTGTAGGGAAGAATCAACTGAAGACAGGCTGCCTCTGTGGTACTCAATTGCAACTGAGCTGTCAGTGGTACGGAGCAGGTTTCCTCATTGTTCCTCCCTCTCTCTGCTACACATACAAAGCCTTTCTACTCTGCAGAGCTGATGTGACTAGCTGGCTGTACACGAGAGCAACTTCCTTAGCAAGAAGACTTGTTCTTCCCAAAGTGTTCTGGTTTACTGTTGTCTTTCCCACTGGCTGCTTCCTTAAGAGAGATGGTTTTATGTGACCTCTGCTGCTGTCCATGCAGACATGTGATGTTCCAGACAGGACCTTGCTTTCACAGTAGGAAGCATCCTCTCCTCCACAGCACTGCCCAGGAACTCTGCAGTATGATCAGTAACCGCTCAGAAATGCCTCTGCAAGCTTAGCATGCTCCATGAGGGCTGCAGAGCAGGCTGGCCAGCTATGGCCAGCTGGTGCTCTCCCAGCTGACACAGCTTTCCCATGCTCTCTGCTGGCTGCCTTTGCATCCTCACATGGCCACATGATCCACTCTGCTTTGACAGCTTCATGCCCCAGACCCCAGTCCCTGTAACTACCTGATATGCACATGTGCTTCTGTTTAAAGAGACAAGTTAGAAGGGCAGTGCATGACAATACACCACAATCTGAAGACAGCCAATCAAACCAATAAATCCCCACTCGCTCCCCAACAGCTGTAGCCCAATTAAACTCAACAGTTCACAGGTGTTCATGTAATGACTTTAACACAAAAAAGCACCGCTCCCTTTAGGGGCCTTTAAAAAAATTTAGAGCTCTTTAAATTTTATATACCAACAACATCAAACCAAAGTAGGAAATAATAAAGAAGGAAAGGAGATAGAGCAAAGAAAATATACACAGTGTCAGCATCAGCAACAGCCTAATTAAACAATAGCCAACAGGAAAACGCACATTTTTCTCACCCAGCCATGGCCCTTCTTGAGTTCTATGTGCTGGATGCAAAAGCAGTTTTCTGCACAGCCTTTTCAGCATCATTGCACCAGCCACACTTTCATTCATGAAGTCCCTCTGCCTCCTCAGAAGAAAGCTGTGAACGAACTCACGCCAGCAAAGCAAAGGCCTGCATCCATCATTTCTCTCCAACTCTTTGGCATCTTCCCCATCATGAGGTTGAGACTGGGCTGGAATCCACGGCGTGCTGGGGCGGCAGAGCTGTACACCTCTGGAAGTGACTAATGGCCCCACTCTTCTCTGTGGCCTTGCAGCACATGTTCCTTGATCCAGGCAGCCCTGGTGAAGCTGACCCCCTTGCTGTTCAAGTTGTCTGCACCATCTGCTTGCTCTGTGCCAGCAGCAGGCTATTGCTAGGTGCCTCCTTATTCTTGGGTTTTGTTACACCTTACTAGCACTTCTAGCCACATCATTGCCTTCTTTTGTAGTTTTCTCATTGATTGCAGGTGTTCCCTCTCCTTCTAATTCACCTTCATCCCTCTCGTTCTGACAGACCTGCACACATGAGCCCTTAGCAATGTCAGGATCACAGCTAGGAGCTGCCACATCTCCTCACTGCAGGAGGGATGAGGAGACAGAAAACATGATTCTCACAGACCTAGAGAAGGAAGCATCGGGCTGGAGAAGAAGGGATACTTTTTGGACCCTACAGGACACTGAAGAGGCCAAGAATTTGCAATATCTCAACCCTAGGGGAAACTCAGCCAAAGGCTTCTTTGTTACTGCCCTTGGTTTGATTATGTGTTTGTAGCATCTGATTCCTATGGTGAGATACTGAAGTCAAAGTGGAACTGAAGCTTCTGCTTTGAAGCAATCCTGGTTTCAGCTTTTCATTCTCATAAAGAAACATGAAATGTTCTTGTAAAGAAGCATTTTTGTCCAAAAGATTCTTTAAGAGGGGCAGTGAAAAGATGCTGCTCTGTTGGAAGTCAGAAGGGTCTAGGAGGGGACATTAGTTTCTCTCCATCTTACCGAAAAACAAGAGCCTAAGAAGGTACTTTGAGGCTTCAAAAATCAAGTTACAATGCCATAACAATGCAAAAGGTGGCCTTTCCAGAGTCCCTAAAGGGGAAAAGACCATCTTGCTGGGCCTGTGAAGCCAGGAATTTGCACAGGAGCAAACTGGGCAGCTCTGGATCCTGAAGTCTGTTTTTTCATTAACAGTATAACTACAGCACAGACAGCAACAGTAAAATCCCCGGCCACTGTCTGTCCTTCCCAGAATATGAAATCTTAAATTGCTTTCTAGAAAGATGCGGGGTTCCAGACTTCATCCATCCTCTGTCCTCCCTGCTTAGAGGGATTGCAAAATGTGACCTCCTTATAAAAGGCAGATTCATAGAGCAGTGTGGAGGTCTTTGCAGCTACATATCCTATTCATGAACTTACAGCACCTAGCACACTGGACCCCAACCTGGCATACTCCTTTAGGATTTCCTGTAATATAAATAGTAAATAAATATGAAGAATTATATGAGGTTGATAACCAGTGATTTAGATATGAAAAGGCCCCAGGATGCAAGTGCTAATCTCCCAAGATACTTAGCCATCCTTTCAAGATGCATGAAGACAGATAAGTAGGCTAATTACAAAGAAAAATGTCTCTCATGTATGTCTCATCTAAATTCAGAAGTGATGCAAAAGCAAATTGAGAAGATAGCCAGAAAAAGTTCAATAATGTTGCTGAGAAAGGTTAATTTTTAGAGATTTTTTTAAGATAACCCAAAGATCCTTAAATACAAAAACAGTTAAGCCTTAAATAGCAACCACAAGAGTCACACCAGAAAGGCACGCTAAAATGAATAGAACTATTGAACTCTGGAAGCGTTATGGCAAAAACCACAACAATTTCATTTTCTTAGTTTAGTTTCAATTTATAATTCACACAAGTAGCTTAAACACGTCGATTTGAGATCAAAACAGAACTGCAGGTTACATAGCATCTGTTCTATAGGAGGGTGCTGTGTGCACTGAGATAATTTTAGATGAATGTGTTATCAACAAGATCTGTGGAACATTGCAGAGTAGCAAGTTTTGAGAGAGAAAAACATACAGTTTAAATGCATAAATTGTTTAGAATGTTTAGCATGTGGTTGTAAAGCGATCAACCAAGTAATCTGCTTTCCAGAGTAGGACAGCTCACACAGATGAAACAGAAGCTTCCTCTGTATTTAGTGTAAGACTCGTTCAACATGCAGAGAAACATCTTCTTACTCCGTGCAAACTTGGTGATCATGAAGCCACGGCTTTTATTGTTCTTTTCCAGCACCTCCCCAGGCTGCTGCTGCAGTAGCAGGCCTGCATGCGTGACGTACTCTGGCTGGAAAAG
Source organism: Jacana jacana (assembly GCA_013400555.1). Lineage (NCBI taxonomy): Eukaryota > Metazoa > Chordata > Aves > Charadriiformes > Jacanidae > Jacana > Jacana jacana. The sequence goes on from VZTM01007563.1 coordinate 159,063, forward strand.
GTCCACTGATGACCATACTACTCCTGGGGCATACAGGTCAGTGTAGACCTGCATTTTGATATTGTTGTTCTGGGATATGGTCACTTTTGCTGTGAATTTCTGAGGTGATAGCTGTGAGAGAAATCATTCCCTTTTGAGGACAGTTTTGGACATACCCAGGAACCAAGCTACACCACCGAGATACCTTTCTGGATTCATTTATCCCCACATTCTAAGGACATCAGGTTGCTTGTTCTGCCTACAGCAAGGCAAATGCTTCCAGGTACCATACCGTCTCCTGAACTCACAGCACTGATTTCTAGCAGGTCTTCCTATTCTAGTCCTAGACTGAACATTCCTCCGGTGCTGGCTCATCCCTCAGCATACATTATCAACCCCACAAATCCTAGATAAACTCAGACGAGAGTTAAAAATTTGAATCTAGAAATGTAAATTAGGTAAACACTGTATACTTCTTTATATTTCTTTTTTCTGCAGTGGGAAAAAGAGCAGGGGTGTGTGTAACACGGGTATTTCTGATCTACTATGCATCAATTCCCAGACACAAAAGTATTCTGCATTTTAACTCCTTTAGTCAAACCTAAAAGCAAGTTCATTATAATGGTGTAGTTCAGGTCAGAAAAGGGCATTTCATATGTGAATGCAAATGAAGATGCATGAAAACGTTTCTCCTTTTAGAAAAAAAAATATCTGAGATTTTAAAAATAGTGTGAAGCAACCTGCAAAATACGTACAAAAATGAGTTCAGTTGGCTGATAATCCTATTCAGGCTGCAGTGGAACATTTCCCTGAAACGTTTCCTCCTTTGCTAGTGTTATTTATGGTTTGCTTTCTAGCCTGACTGCAGCAACTGACACCCTGCAAAGATTCAGAATACGAAAGGAAGGCAGCTAGCACCAGCTCCCTCCTAGATACTCTAACCTGGCTCCAAAGCAGACGCATCTCTTATCAAGCCACCACCACAACTCACTGCAGGAGCAATGTGCCATCGTAGCCACTCCACAGTCACACTGCATTCCAACACACAGCACCCAGGTACTCAGGCCGCAGGGAGGAGCTGGCAGCATGGACTAGTTCAGCTCAACAGCAACATTTAGGTGATCTGCTCTGGAGAGCTACTGAGGTCTGCAGCGCTGTACGAGTTCTCACCTGAGCGAAACCTATGCTGAACCGTAACATTTTCCATCATAGAGGACAAGGGCTAGGGATAACCTGCTGCCCTAGTAACAGCCCACTCCCACTAAAGCACAGTAGCTGTCAAACCCTTCCTTCTTCTGTTTCAGCTCTTCCTGCCATCCCTGAGCCTGCTAAACTGACGTGAGACAGCCACACACTATTCAGTGAATGAAGCTGACTCTGTTTTGCTGCTGCAAAGACAAGCAAGAGATTGCAGCAGTTTTATTCTGCCCTATGGAGTGGGGACAAATGGGTCTGACTGTCTCTGTAGCATGGTCGCCCTCTCATTGTGACTTCTGACAATTCTCTGCTGCAACTGCACAAGAGAGCAGAGCACAAGGGAGCATCGGACATGAATGAGTCCAGAGCCTGAGAAGCACTCAGAGAGGCACATTCCCACCTCAGCAGGGTAACACTACCCAGGCTGTAGCACCTCTCAGTGGAAGCACCAGCAACCTTGCTTCAGCAGAGCCCTTCTGAGGAGACCAGAGGTGGAAGGGAAATATGAATGGATGTGACATGAAAACACCCTCCCTGCAGTCAGCACTGGTCTCCCGCAGTGCTCTGCAAAGGGAAAAATTACCCTTATGCTCCAAACCAGCCCAAAACTGGAAGCAGACTGGTAGAGCTGGTTGCCCATGAGGACAAGGTTCTGGGTGTGGGGTAGAGCAGGGCAGTGACGTCTCTCGGCCAGACAGACTCTCCTCTCCCTCTGCTCATGGGTTTGCAGCTACCCACTGGCTCTGCGAGCAGGCTATGGTGAGGGTAAGGTGCCCATCTGCTGTTTGCACCAGTTGCTCACAGGGCATGCTGTGACCTCCTCCCACCCTTCTCCAGACACCAGCCGCTACCACACATTCATCTTCCTGCACATTGCGGCAATGTGCTGTCACTCACAAAGTTTATATTTAAATAAGCCCTTCTGTTGAACTCAAATTAAATATAGCTCAGTTGAATCTGATACCATGAGAGAGCCAAGGCTGGAGGCGAGAGAGAGAACGAGGAGGAGATCACAACTGAACAAATACATTTAAAGCTGTGAAGTTAACACCAGGCTGCACATCTGACTCTGGTACACACTGGGTTTGTTTCTTTTCAGCTCAGCTATAGTATTAGTTGCAGTGAGGTCATCCTCGCATGTCCTTCTGCTTTATGTCTCTTACTCAACAGACACACACAAATCTTCAAATTTTACAGACAGAATGAAAATTCAGATAAACATTTGTCTCCCTGACCTGTCAGCACTTACAGCAGCGCCTGACTGACAGAGGCACGAGCAGGGAAGTCAGAACCTCTGGAAAAGCAGGTATCTCCGGACTAATTTTGGAGTCTACTGACAACAATAACAATCAGCTTTTAGCTAATGTCACAGGGCAACAACAAAGCCTGCGGCAGCTCATGCTGCAGTTCAGGCCAAGGACTCATTTAGGTTCTCTCTCGATGTGGGTAGCCCTGCCAGCCATTTTTCATGCAGTGCTTAAAATCTGGCTGAGGAGAGTGGCCTGTGTGGCTGGATCTGAGAAAGGACCAGAGCTGAATGTATGCATATTAGCAAAGATGGAAATAAGTAGTCCAGGCATAAAAAAAAAAACAAACCAGACCAGAAAATGTGACCATTGCAGTGAGAGTGGAAAGTTTTACCATTGTGGTAAGAGAGTTCACGAGAAGTAATACAATAAAGTTAGAAAACAGATCTTCAGGTCTGTGGAACTCAGGTGTTCACATCCACTGAGCTGTGTGCTTAGTACCCTAAAACCTTTCATTAGGCTCCAGGATGAACAGCTTCTAGCAGCAGAAGAGATTTCATCCAGGTCAGTAAGTCACAAAAAGCCCATCAGTCATCAAATGATAACCCTGATTGAACTATCCACGCATATCTATTGTAAGGAATGAAGATGACTGTTCCTATTTCTATCCTAAAATCTAATCCTAAAAGGTAGTCCAGGTTTACTTTGCTTTGGCTGGCAGACTTCCTTTATGGCTACCTGTTGACTTTAACAGCTATGAAATCCACTATGTTTAGTTACAAAGTGGGCCAGAGCAAGGAGAAGCAGAGGAAGAGAGGGAAAAGCATACTGAGGAACTTGTTGGGCTTGCAAGGGTTAAAGATAACGTGTGTCCCAGTGCCTACAGACTGTATCCAGTACCAATAAAACAGCGTGTGTTGAAACATATGGTAGGCAAGCCCTGCTTTGTCCTGCTGCAATCCCTTCAATTATTTTTTGTGTTGTGCATTTTACAAAGGATAAATCAGGGAACATTTCAAGAAATGTTTTCTCATTCTAAAACTTATCAAAATATTGCTGACACTGATCCATGGCTTGGAATGTCATTCCTGAATAAACATGATGTCATTCTCATTCCATTCATACTTCTCCTGGACAGCTGCTGTCAGGCTCAGTGAAGAAAAATGCCACCTCACCGATGACAGCTGCCACTTGAGGTACTTTGTATATCAGCCTCCATAGGAGGAAGAAAAAAAAAGAGCCAGTCATGCAGATGCTATTTAAAGTATGTTGTATCTTGATGAGAAATGCAAAAGTTAATATGGGGCAGGTTGCTCTGTGTCAAGCCTGGACAATGAAGACTAAGGAACTTTCCTGGTCTCACCCTCCTACAAAGTCGGGCTGAGGCAAGGCCCTCACTCCAGCTCTGCATTTGCTTTAAAAACATAAAAGCTGCCGGCAAAGATGTGCTTTGGTTGCTTTACCTTTATTTTAATCTGGACCTAGAAAGTCTTCTGGAGCTTATGATTTACAGGGTGACAAAAAAGTGCATGAGCAGACCCAGTACGGATGCTCACCATGACTTTATACCTTCAGTGTCCTGGAAAATATCCTAGAGGTGACACTTCCAATTTGGTGTCACCTGCAAACTCACTGAGAGTGCATCCTGATAAGAACTGGTAACCATCAGGGAGCAGACCTGGCCCTGTTTCTGTTTGGAGACTGTTCATGTCAAGGGCTTCAGTCAGATTCCAAAGGGAAAGCACCAGCACCCCAGCAAAGTTGAGGTCCAATTTACAGAAGCCAGGCACGTGCAACGCTTTGCGACCGCACTTCGAAGGCTCCAGGAGAGGTCAGAAGGAGACGGGTGAGTAACAAATCACACTAGAGCAAAGACTTCCCATGTCAGTTTTTACTAAGCTCCTAGGCCACAAAGAAATCCCAAACCTAGCCCTTTAGTCTCCTACTGCCACTAGGGAGGAAAATGAAGAATGTAAATATCATAAATCCCCAATACTCATTGGTGGAAATTGTTTTGAGGCAGTTCTAATTGCTACCTTCGCACTGAGTCATTTCACCTCGCTCTGTGAATGCATGACATGCACTTCTGATCCATGGGCAGAATCCTGCCCAGGAATATAGATTTGCCTCTTCTCATATAAATCATATCATAACAAAATTAATGAAACAATCAACAACTACTAGGTCCCCTTGTTTTGGAGCCTCACATATTAACTGTGACAAAAATGCAGATATTTCCCAGTCATATGTCAAAGGCAATTCCCCTCCACCCTTACATGACTGCTTCCCTTGAAGTGAATTCTGCAGATGCTTCTGGTGAGACCTTGCCTTTCACATTGCAACCACTTTTTCTATCAGGGTGCCCCAGACTACTCCCCATTCCAGCAGACACTGTAGAAAACACGCAGCTGAGAAGTGATCTGTGTTCAAAGAACATGCAAAGCATCCTCGCATGCACCCCCTCATACAAGGAAAGAAAGGCACGCCTCGTGGAAGAGAACTGTCTCCAGTTTCTGATAGCATGTGGAGCCAACCGATCAGTTTTATTTAGAAAATATGTGGTATTTTCCAGCTTGGACAGGAGATGATAAGAAGGCAAATAGAAAGCACTATCGCTGGGAACACAGGCAACTTTCAATTTATTCCTGCCGCTCAGGGATAGTACAACACAGATTTATAACAAAACGTTGCTTTTTCCAGTACCCCAATTACATTTTCAATTTGTTGGCACCCGGATCTCCTAAAATTGCTCTAGGAATTGTTCTGAGCTGGTGTAGCTCTCTAGTTGCTTTCCAAACATAGAGACAGACATTCCTTGCCCCAAAGAACAGCCCAGACCAAATCTGTTTTCTGTTCCTTCTGGCCTCCAACCTGCACTGCTGCTTCAGTGTCAAAGGGGCAGATGTATAATCTGGGAAGCTTTCCAGATGCATCTTGAGCAGAGCAAAGCATTGTGAATCATTGCTACTAAGCAGGATCTTTCAATCTGTCACAGTACCCCTGGCTGCACTTGGTATGTACTCACGGTGCACTCAGGATAGCAAGCACCTCCTGGAGGGGACACCAGTATTCACCAGAGCCAGATCCACAGAGAACAAATAAATAAGTTCTCTTCCCTTGCAGACGGGGGGTGTTTCATCACACGGACAGTGCCCCAGCAGCACTGCTCTGCCCCAGTAGAATGGCAACAAACCCATGCTAGGCCTGAGCTCCTCTGTAGCCATAAATGTTGCATTAATAGCTTTCTTGCTAATACTGGGCCATCACTTTAACTTGCATTACTTCTCCTGTCCCATAAATGCTCTCAGGTGCTCTTCCAAGCAGCCTGTGCAGATTGCCAAACAGAGAAGAAGAATGACAATGACATGGCCTCTGGCTCTCCCCTGAAACAGCAGCTTTTCTGTCATCCCCTGGAAGTGCTCCAGTTTCTTTACAGCTCTGGAAACGTGGCTCAAGCAAGGTTGCCAACACATGTTCCTCTGTGTCAGACATTACTCTGATTCTGGAGCCTGCGAGGAGCCTGTCAGCTATCATTCTGCCAGGAATACCCCAGCCCTGGCTCCTCTGCTTTCAAATTCAGTCCGTGTCAGGTTGAGTAAGAGGAGCTGACAGGTATCTGGAAAAACAATAGCAGCTCTTGCTTTAATTTGCATACCCAGTATGGAAATCCTTTGTCACTAACTCAAGTGGGCAGTGGATAAAAATTAAGTGAAATATAATGATGCAATTCACACAAATGCGTGCAGAGAGCATCTCTGCACCTAATCTCACACTTGCCAATGTTCTGGTGCAGACTTGTTGTGTCAAGGCATCAGAAAATAAGTGGATACCCAGCATGCTGGAGTACTCTGATCAAAATGACATGTTATAAAGTCTCCTCACAGGTGTTCCAGCTCTCCTGATTTCAGGGGAAAGGCAAGTTACTAGTTCTTTCTTTAACTTGCTCTCCTCCAACAACTAAGCACCCCCTGACCCTCTGCCAGGACAGCCCTCCAGGCATGTCCCACACCAGGTTGCTCTTGGATTTGTAAGAGAAAGAAAACCTCCATGCAGGTTTTTGGGGTTTTGCATGTTGTCTTTGCCTGGCCATTTTGACACAGAGATCCTCTGCTTCTTCAAGCACCCACACAAGGAGCTGAAACACTGGGCACCCTGTGACACTACCGGCCCTTTATGCTGTGAGGAGGGGGAGAATAAGGGAGCTCCAGTACCTCAGCATTAAAGAAAGCCAAAGTGCAGTCACCTGTACAAGACTCCCACAAAACTTTGTTTTAAATCGGCACTAACAGAAATAAAGTTAAACTTTTCTCCACATGAAAGCTCCCAGCAGTCTCGCAGCCCTGCTCCCCACTGCTTTTTGTCTCACTGGCAGCCATGGATCTCCATGGTGCTCAGATGTAACACACAATAAAGCCCCAACCTCACTTTTAATGAAGGATCATGTCCAGAGCAGCCCATTTTTCAGAGACCATGCAGTCCCCACTGAGAGCCCTTAGTGCCACCCAGGCCTCCATGCCCTCAGCCTGCTCCTCACAGGGACACAGCCCTCAGGCTGGCCACCAGCAGATGCTGGCACCACACTTTGTTAATAACAGAAAGGATATGACAGAGGGAAACAGGCCCCACGCTTAGTGTAGTGCATAGCATCATTCAGCTCCTGTGATCCTGCTGCAAACATCTCCTGAGGGGGAAATGGCGGCTCCACGTGCTCCAAGCCCCAAACACTCGAGATCTCCAGCCTGTCCCCTCTCCAGCCTTACCTGGTGCCGTCTTCTGGGCAACGTTTTCCTCACATGGCGCCCACAGGAGACTGCCTGCTCCACAGAGTCCTCCACTGGCTCCATATGCCCTTCCCCTGATGGGAACAGGCATTCGCCTCATGAGACTCCAGCAGCAGCAGGGTGGTTCCTCAGAGAAGTTCCTGCCATTCCCAGCAGCGGGTATCCTGCTGGCAAGGGATCACTGCTCAAGAAAATTCTGGGATTTCCTCCACTTTCGAGGATAAAACGCTCCCTTCACAGAGGCCATCATCTGACTGAAAGCACCTTGTACCTGAGGAGCGCCCCAGCTTCCTCCCAGCAGCCACTGAGGTACTGAAACACCACAGTTCTCTGAAATGCTGTTTCTCGGAATGTGGCCTCAGAAAAACCCAGCATTTACCTCAGGAACGGGTTCCACAGACACCTGCCTGCTCCGGCTGCACTGCGGCCAGGCCTGTGGCAGGAGGCTGGCTGCTGACTGAAGCCAACACTTCTCAGAGCAGGAACCCGCCCAGGTGGCTCCAGAACCTTCCGGCACCTTCCCTCAGGGAGAGAGGCGCCTGGGGGTGCCCTGGGCCTGGGAAAGGTGGCAGCGGCTGTGGAGGAACCTCCACCCTCACTGGGCCCAGCGGGTCTCTCTGAAGAAAGCGCCTACCCTGTCAGAGGGGGTGGCTGACCGCTTGTAATGGAGGGTGAAAGTCTTCAGGGATGGTGCAGGAGGAGGGGACAGGTCTGAAACACCCCCAGAGACCCCCAAAACAGCCAGCAGGCTGGCACAAAGTCCTGAGGAAGGGACAGGGTTTCCTCCATCAACCATGCAATACAGAGCCTGCAAACCTCAACAAAGAAAAGCTCTAGAAAGTAGTTAATTAAAGAGTTCCAGTTCCCTCCAACACAGACCCTGGCCCTTTGTGAGCACAAAACTAAGCCTGAGCATTCCCACTGCTAATTACGAATAAGTAGAGGAGCTCTTTGATAATACTGCTGTGGTGAATGCTGTTGCTACCATAGTGCAGGCAACTCTCACATGAAACCACACGGGTGCTGGCTCCAGCCTCTCCCCTCGTTTTGCTCACGTATGGTGCTTGCAGGCTTCGGCAGCAGCCCGTGCATCTCTGGTACCAAAGCTGTAACTGCTTTCTCTAGGAAATTCTCAGAATTTGTGAACCTAGCCCTGTAATGGTCACAGGGAAATTTCAAAGATTTTTTTTCACCTAGAAAAGGTTCCTGTATTTTTCTCCCAAACAAGTGAGTCCACAGGTGGTGATACAGAGCATGCAAATCCGTGTAAAGCCGTGGTTGCAGCACGTTCCCTCCTTTGCCAAGGTTGTTCAGAGGCTCTCAGAGCTCCTGGCTGTTTCAGTGTGCAGATGAGTTTTGTGTATAGATCCATGGTGGTGTGTGCCCACAAGAAAAGCAGCAGCAGAGCTCGAACACAGACTGTGCTTCCAGAGACGGCCTCGACTCGAGGGCTCACCAAGTCACTCGCCAAGTGCTGAAATACATGGTCACCTGCTTGCGTAGCTATTGCCAAAATGGTGGGAAGGTGACAGCAGTTCACACTTGAGTGCTTCCTCTCACCACTCAGTGCCAGGTCACCCAGCATTGTTTGATAATGCCAGTCTATACAGGATGCTGAATTAGGACATGGTTTCAGTGGCCTGAGCTGGCAGCACAGCTTTCTGTTGGAGGTGCAGCTCAGAACACAGCATCACAAAAAAAGCCGGTTCTGAACTTTAGTTGGAGTAAATGTTGCAACCACACCAATAACCATCAACTTCTCCACAGATTACATGGAACAGCACACAGCAAAACAAAGCATGTCACAAACATGGAAACCTGGAGCTGTTTCTCCTGTACCAACAAACTCCGGGACTCTCTTTGCAAACAGGCTACTTGGCAGTTCGTTACAAGCAGAGATCTCCTCACACCATTCAGTTAAGTGTGGGTACCCATGCATTTTTGTGTTCAGCACTGCTTTTCCCCCAGAAGCCCCTTGAGAACACTAAAAGCAGCTGTAAGATGTTCCCTTAGGTCTACTCCAGAGGGATGACACTATCTGTCCAGTCCAATAGATGACACTGGACTTGGCCTTCCAAGCTCAGCTAATCACGGCCAGCCGCCAGGAGACCCTAATATGAGTGTCTCACTGGAGCATTAATAGGAAGCAGAGAGCATTCTCTGTGCAAGGAAACGACTGCTTCAAACAAGGACAAAAATCAGAAAGCAGAAAATTAGAGCTTCAACCATAAAGTTCAAAGAACATGAGGAAAAAGCATGAAAAATAATTTTGACACTTTGAAGTAGAACTCAATTGTTCCATTAAACTGTATTTTTAATAAAAAATAACAATAACAGCATTCCAAATATCTATTTTATAAGCTTTACTAATGTATATTTTTTTAATACATGTCAGAAATTCTTACTTGAGGCAAATGCAATATTTATAGAAAGCAAGAGACTTCAAAACAGCTCCAGAGACTTTAAGCTCTCGATTTATTCACAGATTTAGAATAACTCAGGAATACAAAATGACAAAATGTACATTTTTTATATTGTTTACTAATGTATTGTCTCTTGTCCCTGATCCGTCATTTTCCTGACTGGAGGAAACACATTCAGCTTCTTCACTCCCTTTAATGCTACGTACTTCTGGAGGGAAATATTCCCATTTGGAGAAAATCTATCACAATTCTGTCTTGCAGAATATCACTCCCAGAGAATTATGTGAAGATCATTAATAAATACATTTTTGCAATGACAGCCATTTCTTCTTTGGTCATGATTTGTATCTGTTATTTGCCTCAGCCTCTCCAGTTCCCAGAGAAACTCCTGGTGAGAGTGAAGGAGGGAAGAGGAGGCGCAGCCTCAGCCCAAGATCAGAGTGGAGGTTTGCCAGTGGCTACGAAGGCTAACAGGATGTTGGGAGGCAGTTAACCCCTAGTTGGGCATCTCACTGGTGTTGAAAGATGCCCTCACTGTGAAAGCCAACCTCCACCATGTGTTCAGAAGCAAGGAGCAGGCCTTCTGGAGGATGGCTCTGGGAGGTCTATGTCCCTCCTCCCAGCTCAGACACTGCCCGGCGGCAGATCACAGAAACCGCACAACACCTGAGGCTCGTCCTCGGTGCAGGATTGGTCCTTCCTCTGCCAAGGCCCTGGGCCCACCCCAGTCAGCCGTTTGGGTAGGAGATGCCATAAAGAGACAACAAACAGAGAATGGGTAAGAAGATAGGGAAACTGACAAAATGTTATTTCTCCCAGCATTGTGCATCCTTAGTTTTCAAAAACAATTATTCTAGACCCACAAAAGTGCATTGTAAATAACAAATACTGGCTTCTTTTATATATGAAGTAAGTCTGACATTCTTCAATCTGGAGGCACCTCTGAAATTGTGGGATTTCCGCTGTTTCTGTCAGTGAGCAGCTCAGGGTTTCACTTTTGCTGGCAGTGCTCTACCCAGGCACTTTCCCTTTCCGCTCTCACGGGTTTTTCATTATCTTACAGTGTGCCTGTATGTTCACAGCTGCACCTAAACAAACACTGCTGCAGCTCAACACCGGGAAATTTTGGAGCAGGCAGCCCCTGACTCCCCACCTGTGGCACAGGCACAACGTCGCTCCCAAAAGGACGAAGGAGAAGCAGATGAAAGCCTAGGAGAGCCCTGCAGCACCAGCTGGAGTCTGCAGTCCCAGGCTCTGGTGGGACAGAGTTGTGACACTCGGATGCAAATACCTCATTGTAACAGTGACATTTACAAGCCAATGCCATGCTTTGCTAATGAACTATAAGCACTTTTTGCACTTGCTGCTCTTATTTCAAAATTATGTAAGTTTTAGAGTGAAAATCATCTGAAGTTCTTCTAAAAAGCAATCTAGCCTTCAATTTTGGGGTGTAAACTTATTCCATCAACTTCACTATGTGCCTAACGTAGGACACTGGAAAGCAAAGGAATTGGTGACCCACATACACATATAGCTGTATGTGCAGAGTGATACAGATCTGGCCAGACATTGGGTTATTTTTCTTTTCCAAGAAAATCCTGGATCAGAATTAGTCAAAAAGACATGCTACCCTGGCAAAAGATAAGTCCAGAGCTCTCCCAAGTGTACTGCTGATGAATCAACAGCTCGTGCACTCAGCCAGCTCAGCGCTGTGCTGCAGACACAGCAATAAATGATGGACTTTTGCTACACAGATTGCAGCAGGGAAGATATGCCCTGAAACATGTACCTGCTGGAAGGTGATGAGCACACCAGGTTATGAGACTGCGACAGAGTGTTGCTCTCATTAGACTTTCCCTGATGTTTCCAACTTCTACAGAAGTCCCACTCAACCGAAAGGTTTCAGTGCCCAAAGGTAAGATGACAGTTTGCCCTTCCTTCTTCCAAGGCAGTAGCTGCACTGGTCACAAACTCTAAGTGAATGGTGTTCTGCAGCTGCAGCTTCTCTCTAAAAAGCTGGTGAACTTACCAGAGATATGGTTCTACCTCTGCTCTTCTTCAGGCCTTCCCCAAGAGTTTTTTACTATCATAAATCCATGCTTTTAAAGTCTTTTGCACTCTTTTCAGTCACTGGCACCCAAAAGTGTACTTAGGGCATTAAACACCAACAATCTAAAAGTGAGAATAAGTGCCAAGATCTCTTTTTTCCTTTGGTATCTCAAGTTCAAACTACGATTCCAAGCCACAACACTCATCTAGTGCTTTGAATCCAGCAGCTGGGCTTTAAGGAAAAACAGTAATTGTCCAAAAGCATGTGACAAAATCATGCAAGTTGGTAAAAGCAGAGCCGGAGGGGTGGAAGAAACTGGTGAGTCAGCTTGTCACAGAAACATATTTAGAGCTTAACTGGCTGTAAAACTCAATAGGGGCTGTGTGTTCTGGGGCACCGGGCCAAAATATGCCCCAAAGCCTCCAGCTCCGTATGACAGAAGTAGCTCTGTCGTGCAAACACTTTTCTGAGCAAAGGATTTCAGTCGAGAGCAAACAGGTCCTTGCGAGCCTTTCACCACAAATGGCTTTGTGTTGCCAAAATCTGTGTCCTTCAGGCAGCAACAGTTTTCCTCCCTGCTGTTTCCCTTTCCCTAAAGAACCTGGGAGCAGTTCCCAGAGCACCGTGCACTTGAGGAACAGGGGGTGGCATCACTGCCCCCCAAGTGGCCACTCACACTGACCACCCATCCAGCCCTATCTCCCTGCACCTCCTGTGCCCTCTGCATGTCACTTTGGATGTTCCACCACACAGAAAACTTAATATTAACAGCCAGTCCAGACAACTAGCAGCTTCCCAGTCACACCAGAGACATGCATCAGCAGCTTCCCAAAGCATCTGAGCTGGTGCTTTTCACTGGCACCAAACCCATTTGGCTCCCATGCCAGGACAGGATGGCAGCACGGATTTTGGATCCCGGGGATACCTCTGCAAAATCCCAGCAGCTCCCACCCTCTGTGACCTGGTCTGGCTGCCTGTTACTGCTAAGACCAGTGGCTTGAAATACTACAGGGCCCTGGATTAAGTCAGTCCTTCCTGCATCAGCTACTGACATGTCCCTGTTCACAGCTCCTGCAGGAGCAATGCTGTCACCAGGGCTCAGCGCAGTGACGAGAGCAGGGACGTGGGGGAAGGCTGCTCGGGTTTCGGATGTGCTGGATGAGCAGGACCCACAAGCACCCGTGCCAAGGGAGCTCCTTCTCTCTGGTACTTTGTCTTAGCAGGACCTCACATTTTCGCATCTTGCTCCAGTGCTCATTCACAAGGCTGACACGTATGGCTGTACCCTGCGTGGCCCCTGCTAATTCGTGACAACACTAGTGACTGACAAGAGCTGGCACCTTCCCCATCAACACACACTCTGGGCCAGCATGAGCAGCAAATTTACAGTCGAGGAATCTCTTAAAGTAAACAGTGGAGCGAGTGCTTGTGGCTGCGTCTTGCAAGCGCTCTTCAAAAGATGTGGCTCCTGGGGTTGGAGTGTATCGTCTCCCGTGTGAGCCTCGCTGATGTTAATATTAATGCTACAAATATTAATGCTACAGCTAACCCAGCCAGCATCTGCGCCAGGCAAAGAGGAGAGTTTACAGCAGAAAAGTCCCTGCAGCCTATTAGTTCTCTGCAAGACAGCAGTCTCGTCCTTCCAGATGTGCGCTCTGGCATTCAGCTCCGGAGCATCTGAGCGCTGGAGGGATGGCAAGCTCTGCACGTGCCAAACATGTGTCAGAAACATTTCTGAGGAGTGTCTGCTCTCGCTACCCACCCCACGCCGTCCCATGCTGTTCCTGACACGACCACAAACAGCAGTGTCACACACCAGGGTTCTCCCTGCCAGGAATGACATTCTGAAGCCATGCTCCCAGCGCTCAGTCCCAGCGCTGCCACCGAGCCCTTGCAGAGGGAGTGGTGGTGATGATGATGATGAAGGCTGTGCTGAGGCTGAGCCACGGGGTGCTGGATGCAGAGCACCCACACCAGAGCACCCACACCTCCTGCCAGCCGGCAGGGATGCGGTGGGGTGGGACCAGGCTCCCCTCTGTGCCACTTTCCCTGGTTTCCCTCATTCTGTTGTCACCTCAGCTCACAGGCATTTATTGGCCCGTGCAGGTACCAGCAGCCACAGGTGGTTTTCTAGCTGTCATACACAGGACTAGTGGGACAGGTACCCAGACCTTTACACAAGTTCTTATCTGTCAGTAAAGACAATGTAATTAGTTGAAGGGTACAGCCATAAAAACAAACCCTTTTTCACCATATATTTAACAAGAAGTTGCAACTTTGGTGGATGCTACATTTAATTCTCATCCTCCACACACAAGTGATGGGCTCCCCAAAGGTGCACATTTTGATATCCTGAGTAGGAATTCTTTTTTGGTAGGAAAAAAAGCCATGGAGACAGTGGCAACTGCTGCGTTCCAGCCCAGAGGTGTGGCTGCTGCCTCCCCTCCGTGGGACCTGAACAATCAGGGAATTAGAGAGCTGAAATATTAGCAGCCACTGGAACTGTCATGGACACTTGTCACAACCCAAAATATAGGTGTATAGAGAGGTTTGTGAGTTTTTATTTTGGGGTGAATTGTAGACAGGACTAATGCTGCAGACAGAGAAGTTAGGCAGGGTGGGACAGAAGCAGAGTGAGTAACGTGCTGGAAGTATTAGCAGGGAAAAAAGGTTGAGCAAGGAGTGATGCTTCCCCATTTGTGTGTGTACAGATAACATATAACTAGGGCTCTTGTGTTGTGTATTAGTCTCTCTGGTGTCACTGTCCACCCTGAAAGATCAATGTTTCCCACTCTTCCTTTCTCTCCACAGAAAGTTTTAGGTGACAGGTAGAGAACAAATTTAGTTCCACCAAGTTCTGGCACATTAAACCTAACAAATATACAAGAGATGCAAGAGCAGCTAATGCTGTGTGCTCATCGCCTTTGTGATCCATCACTAGCGAGGGGCCAGTCCAGAGCAAAACTATTGTTTGCAATTGCCTTCTCCTTTGACATTTTCATTGTATGTTCTTTTAGGATTGTAAATCTCCTGCGATGTCTTTACAACACAGCTGCGAAGAGGCAATATCTAAAAGGCTGAGGAAGAAAATGTCCTGCCACCTGGGAGCAGCACTCTTTATCTCCCCACTAACGTTCAGGTGTCTTGGGCCGCTCTGGCTCTCTTCTCTTCCACTGTGATATTTTTCAGTCAATGCATGCCTGATTCTTTTTTTGTTCTTTCCTGAATTGCAGGTAGCTTTGAAAAAACACACATGAGCCAGCCCTGCCAGGTGAAAAATAAAGGCTCCTGATTGCTATCATTATTATTATACCACTAGACATTTTATTAACACTAAAGTGTGACATTTCCCTCCACAGAAAGGCCTTCTTCTGCCCTTCTGCATGGCTACTTTATTGAATCCAAACTCCGTTTCCGAGGATCTTCACCTGTTTAAACGCTGCTGTGTTTCTAAAAGCAATTTAACCTTTCATCTTTTATGGATAGATCCTTTTTTAACAAAAATCCTATAGGGCCATTTTTCTCCTCATCTCCTTGTGATCTCAGTGATATTACGTGATGTAGCTTTTGAAGAAGAAATGCCGAAACAGCAGCTTCACCACCTGCAGCTAATGCAGCAGGAAGACGGAAAAGGCAACCTGGAAAAATCCCTTTTCAACATTTCTCTCACAAGCTCCTGGTAAGAATCCCCCAAACTGACAATGTCTCTTGCATAGAAATGAAGGGCAAGTGCTCAGGCAGGGGAGAGCGGCCTGGAGATTTTGCTGGTGTAAAACCCATCAGCTTGTTTTCCAGCATCGCATCCTCTCGTTGCACAGATGACTCACGCACCACCCAGCCTTAATTATTCACTTTTGGCAATGGCTGTGTGTTGTCCAATGTAACACGGTCTCCTGGGATGAAGAAAGTCATTGTGAGCACAACCAGCTCCCGAGAGGTGCAGTGTTTAGAGACAGAACTGTTTTCAAGGCATTGTTGGATGATTTTACTGCTTACTTACTGCACGGCTCACATGGGACTCTTGGTTCAATAAAAAACAGACAAACTACAGACACTAGTACGTATTTTCCTCGACTAAATCCTCTAATCCTAGTTCAGTCCAGAGTACTCAGAGAAATTCAGCCTCTTTTCATGCCAGTATGTGTTTCTCCTTCTCCCTCCTCAGCCCAGGCACCTCTCTGAGGAAGGCAGATCTGTCCTCGCAGCGAGCCTGGCGCTGCCAGAGCCTGCACGTACCACCCCGGGCAGGGATTTACCACCAGGGACCACAGAACTGCAGGGCTGCACTGGCACCAGCCACACCACGTCCCTTTCTCCTCCTTCCATCTGCCTCAGCACCGAAGCTGAGTGACGGCCAGAGCCCACAGGGTCTTTGGAAAGACCTACTGCTAATGCAGAGCCCTCCGCAGAGCCGCTTGCTCCAGCTCTGCCCGTGGAGAGGCAGCTGCCTCCACTGCCCAGCTGGGATTCCCCAGTACCACCAGCTGGGGGGGAGCAGAGAGAGCCTGGGGGCTGTGGGAAATGTGCAGTTCCTCCAGCCAGGGCCAGGCACCCTCTCCCCATATGGCCACATTCGGTTCCTTTCCGAGTACCGGGCCAGGGAGGGGAGGGACTGTGCATCCACTGAGGACCCTCGATGGCCCTGCCCTCTGCTGACCCTGTGTTTGCCTTAGTGTTCATCCTGTTGCCTCATCTAATGTAGGCTGCACCACTTTCCCAACACAGCTCTATAGTACACCAGGTCCCCCAGGAGGCCTGAGCGCTGGAACAAGAGACTGAATTGGCTGAGCAACACAAACAGCTACTGCCGCAGCCATAACAAGGTCCTCTGGCGCCTGTAAGACTTAAGCCACAGGCTCATGAATGGCAGCCGTGGCGAGGAGGCTGGTCAGAGATCTCGGTGAGCAAACCCTACCACGAAAAAAAAGCATACCCTGGTTTTCCTGACTTGCTGAGCAGTTTTTAGGAGGTTTTCAGGGAATTTTGAACCAGGGACAGGTAGAGAACCTGGATCTTTCCTTGATACGGTCTCTGGGTCTCTAATCCGAGGACTGGGGATGGGCACTGTTGAGTGCTGCACATGGAAGTTTCCTTCTTGCCCTGGGCAGGTGTCCCCGAGCAGGAGCAGTGCTCACTGACCCTGAACACCAGTTAGTGTGCAGATCTCCTGCTCCTTTCCCTCTCCCCTTCCCCGTCCCTCTGCCTGTCGGGTGTCAGTTTATAGTTTTGGAGCTTTTGGTTCAGTGCAGCTTCTCCCAGTCACAGCTGTGAACATCCTCCTGCTATGGAAGACGTTATTGTGCATTATACCCATAAATGAAAGACTGTGAAGTCTCACAGTTGTGCAATCTCTAAGCTGTAGTTAAAAATCTACATTTATCTGTAATTTACTTTATAAAACACATTAATAAAAATAATTAAAGCCACATAGCCAGAGCATCCACCAGCCAAAGAGACATCATTAACATTCCCTGCACCTGAATAACAAGCAAGGAAAAACAACACAGGGATTTAGAGTTCAACTTGCAAAAGATAACACCATGCATTAGAAGCGAATGAGCCTCCCAATGGGAGCAGCACTAGAGAATGGAAAGAAAATAAAGTAGGGCAGTGTGCCAAATTCAGGAGGTTTAAAAAAAATAAGCAGCACAGCCATCACAAAAGAATCCCCGTTTCAGCCCAGCATGGGAGGAAGTATGAACTGAAACCCAACGAGGATTTCCATGTTACTGTCTTAATTTGTAAAGCCTTTGAAAAATAACACAATGCTGAGCTGGTCTTTCTTTTTTGGGAAGAGGGGAGAGGGTCAAAGGGAACTGTATTGGTTATCAAATAATGACAGAAAAAGCTATTCTCTCTGGCTCTCCTAAACTCCCAAGTGACTTGAAGGGACACAAAACACAGCCAAAGAAACCCCTGCGCAGGAAGGCAAAGCAGAGCCCGCACCTTTCTCCACAGGCTGCTCTTGTGTCGCCGTTCCCCGCCTCCTTGCTGTGCGCTGACACACAGAGCTGTCCCCCCGCGGGACGGGAACTGCACCTTGAAACGGAGACTGATGCTTTGCCTCGCACTGGAAGACGAGCTTTGGAGACTATAAAGCACTGGGCAATAATGGCAGGGTTGGATCGTGCCACTGACAGCTCTGGACACACACCACCGCGAAGGGCTCACACCTTGTAGTCCCTGGTCCGGGCTGGAGGGAGTTTGTGCAATAACACCCGCAGGTACCGGGCAGAGCCTTTTTGTCCGTATTGTTGGGAGATGCCACATTCACATCTAACTTTGCCTTTGCCTCCTGTTTTCAAACCTGTTCTGGATTTTTGCTTTTCCCCATTCTTAGTCCGATAATTTTCATTGTATAAACCCAGCTTTTCACCTTTTGTTGCTCAATGGATATAGGAGAAGGCGAAATGCAGGTAGAGCACCACAAAAGCAGAAGGCAGGTGAGCTTTGAAGGAAAAGGGGTCTAAGAAAGGGACAAAAAGGAGCATAGAAATGGAGGGTTGATCTCTGTTGTACTCACAGCATGGAGTAAGCCAAGCAACAGCTACTGTACGTTAACTAGGCAACCGGTAGAAAATCAAACCTTCCCTGTGATCAATAGGATAGTGGTGAGAGTTTGATTAGCCTTGGAAAAAATTACAATAAGGAGAGAACTTTTTCTCTCCATGGGCTGGGTGATTTCCCTGTGAAAGTTTTTACAAGAATGAGGCTGCATATAATGCGTCTTGTTAACCCAAATTACATGCACTCGAATTCCCTCTCTTTCCCCAAAGAAATCAGAGAAGAAATCAGGCGTGAAATGGCATGTGGGTGGGGCTGAGCAGAGCAAGCACCACACTTGTAATTAAACCAGGCTCGCCGAACCCCCACTTCTCAGAACCTCCCAGTGCTTCTGTTGGGCTCCACTCACTCCCCAGAACCTGGGGATGCTCTGCTCATACACACACTTTACTCACTCTGTGCAAGAGAAGGGGTGGCCTCGTGCCTTTCTCCAGGTCAGGAGATCCCCAGACCTAAACTCCCTGCTGCAGCCCCAGAGCAGAGCTGCCTGCTAGAAACGGATCTCCTCTAATTTCTCGAGTCCACTTTTCAATAATCCCCAAAGGAAGGGCTTCTGTCCTGTCCATTAGAGACAGTGTGGTGCATTTGCAACTTTTCTAACTGTGTCTGTAGTTTCTGCTACCAGACAATGTCACCAACCCCTTCACCAGATGTCCCGGGAGCCCCTGGTAGTGGGACAGCACGTGTGGCGCTGCTTTACAGCACGTCATATTTGCTAACTACATTCAGGAGGACTGAAAGTCTTTTGGGCCTTTACACAGGTTAATATTGTGGTGAGTTTACAGCCTGCTCCTCTGAAGCTTTGCCGAGGATCGGGCTCTCCCCGGACAGTGCCGGGACGCTTCCTTGCTAATGGTGTGTGCTTCAGAGGTTACTCGTTTCTCCCAGTCTGCAATGAAGGGTGAAACCTGCGGAAGCAGTAGCACAGGAGAGGGGCAGTTGGTACCTGGAGATGTCCAGGAGACTCAGCTCTACTGAAAACCGCTTCCTGGGGGACAAGGGCAGGAGAGAAGAGGCCGTCCCAGCGATGCTGTGCTACTCCCGTACCTGCGGGCTCTTTGGGGACTGTGCCCCGAGCGTGGGAGTGCCCAGGAGGAACGTGTGAGAGTGTTGTCAGATCTTGTTTTGAGCTGAAGATAGACCGAGCTGTCCCAGTCCCCAGGCCAAGCCCAGCGAAGGCACCTTTTAACACTCTGTTGGGGCTTGTCTGAAATGCCTGATTTGACACAGTTTATTACAGCTTGAACAGCAATCCCGTGCACATGGGAACTGTAATTCCCAATCCCTGGCATAAAATCCATAGGAATAGAGTCCCTGTTCCCAGACAGCACAGAAAACTGTTTATTAGGTTGCTACTGTTATTAACAACAGTAATAGAAGCACTAATAATGTATATACTAATAATTTCCACAGTAGCAGTGCCAAGACCCTCTGTCTCCCAGCAGGGGCCGGTTGTGCCAGCTGCCCAAGCACATGCAGGACCTGGAAGACTTTGCAATCCAAAGACACTCAACAAAGTCTAGGTGAAAGGAGCACCTCAGCCCCACTTCTACAGCAGAAGCTGAGCTGCTGGTGGAATTTAATGGCAAGATGGAGGTTTGGTGTGTGAAAAACAATGCTGTGACTTTTCCCATAACTTCTGCTTTGCTGCCCGTTTCCCTCTGTAGGTGCAGAGACCTGCCATTGATCCCAAGCTTGTGCTGCTCTGGCTTTCTTGCCCCAGCTGCCCTCAAAGCCCTCTGTCTCCTTCTTGGCTTGTGTCTCTGTTTCTTCTCTGCCGTGGGTGGGCTGGCACCCTGCCTGCTGGGGCTCCTTGCTTCTCGGGCCTCCCCTTAGCTTCTGGCTTTGTTTTTGTCGGTGAAGCACACGGTGCGGTGCCAGTGGTGCCGATGATGCAAGGCAAAGCTGCGATTGCCATGATCAGCCCAGAGAGCAAGCCCTTGGAGGAGCAAGCTGGGACAGTGTGCCAGCGGTGCTGCCTTCCTCCGGGGAGAGGAGACAAGAGTCAGACACAAAGGGGAGCAGGAGAAGGGAAGGGAGCAGGTGGCCCTGGGGAGGCAGCAGGGGGGAGCAAGACAGAAAGATGAAAAGAGGAAAGCAAGGGGAACATGGAGCTGAAAGAGGTGCTCGACGTGGGACAAGGGAAGGCTGAAGAAGGAGCCACGTTTTAGGCCTTTGCAACAATAGCTTGTGAGGAGGTCTGTTCCGAAAGGATCAGCTCTTCTCCT
Organism: Jacana jacana; assembly: GCA_013400555.1. Classification (NCBI taxonomy): domain Eukaryota; kingdom Metazoa; phylum Chordata; class Aves; order Charadriiformes; family Jacanidae; genus Jacana; species Jacana jacana. The sequence goes on from VZTM01007563.1 coordinate 179,532, forward strand.
TGACTGACAGCTGCTACGTGTGTCAGTAGCTCCAAAGGAGATGTTTTCAGTGCAAGCACCTCAGGCTGCCTCTGCTGATCCGCTGCCTCGGGTCAGCTGTATTTTACACACCATAAAATAGCAGCAATTTCAATGGTTCCTGAGACTCTCCCCTCCTCTGCAGTCATCAAAATGCACTCCTCATTCACAGTCTCCTTCCAACACTGGGAATATCTCAACCCTTAGCAACAGGTGATGACAGGGCATGACATGTTAGATCAGTGTTTCAGTCTCTAGAAGATTAAGATTAGATTTCTCCCAGTTTTGCATTAATGTCCTGTGAGAGGCACAGGGCTCAGCTTGCAAGCAAAGTCTTGTGTTTCCTGCACACGGCTGTATGGCTGAGCTCTGCAAAAACAGGACTAATACACTGGTAATATTTTTACCCTTTTTTTTTTATATATTCAGAAAACCTTGACTTGGGGCCGAGTAATGTCGTGCTTTGACAATCCAGATGCCACATCAAAGACACATAAATTTAAACTCGTTTTTCATTAGTGCCCCCTCACAGAGAGCAGTGATGGCCCTGGGGAAAACACAGGCAAAGCTGCACTTCTTTAAAAGATGTGGTGAGACACCGGGTTTACGGCAGGCTGGCTCCTGGGACTGACGGTCCTCTCTGGTTTAGATGGTGAGGAAACCCTTGAGGCTGTTTGGGTGCTCCTGCAGTACCCAGGGTGGGATGACATGGGGATTACCCACCTGGCTTCTCCTGCCCCTGCATGGTGCTGACCCACAACAGGCCAGTGACTGCCCGGTAACGGCCTTTGGCCACTCGACAGAGCTGATCAGGGAGTCACCTAATAAAAACCCTAGAGTTACCTGTTGGAGACCAGTGCCTTTAGTCTTGATCTGCATCCAAAGGCAGTGAGGAGAATAAAGCAGAGGGGCTCTGATGTTATTTAGCTATTTACTTCTTGTTCTAACTATATCCAAACGTTATGAAATCTGAGTGTCGGCTCGCTTCCAGGTACTGTGCCTCTGTGGAAAGGAGAGTTAGCCCAAAACTGGGGCTCTGGGGAAGGCTGTGCCTTGGAAGGGAGACATTAGTCCGCTTTTGTAAATGAATAGAAAGGTGGGGATGGACAGGNCATAAGGGAGAGAATCGGGAGATTTAGTGTTAATCTGAAGAAAATGCTGCAGTTGGGCCACATTAGTCCATTTTTGTAAGTGAATAGAAAGGTGGGGATGGACAGGTTTGGCATGTGGGACCCAAATGGGGCACTTTTGCGTGTGTCCAACCGAGGGGGACACCACCCCAGCGAGGTGACAGCCACACGGGCACATGCTGCGCTCCCAAGCGCCACAGACCATGTACACTAATGCTGGGAGACTCTGAGCCTCCCCGATGGATCCTGTGAACTGGATCATTAACAGTGATCAGCTCTGCACATGGCAAAGGAAGTAACCAATTATTAGCAGAGGACTCTTTTATTGTTTCTAAAAATACGCCGGTGCAGGTAGGTGTTTTCTTGTTCTCTCTGCACACATTAAAGAGAAACTGCAGAGCAATAAATGTTAGTATTTAAAAACACCCAACTTAAGAAGGGAACATTCACTGTAACTTGCCTCTTTATGGAGGAATAACAAAGGATCCCTAAGCTTCTATGGTTCTACAGAGACTATAAAATGATTGTGAGTTTAACTGAATCTTTCCTGGTTTCGAAGGTATAGGATTAGTGTACATCAAGGGAATATGCTTTGTTAATGCTTGAGGTTCAGTCCAGCTGCCTTTTTCCTGCATTTTATGGCATCTGTTTTTGTCCCTTTCAACAGTTAGGTAAGACACCAAGAGAAGAAACACGCCCCAAAGTAAACTCTGTAAAACGAGATACGGAGCTTACAGTTTCCCGAAACTCGGGCAGGCAGAAACGCGGTGCTGGTGCAGTGAGGGACGTATGTCTGTGTTGATTATTCACAGGTAACAGCAGATGTACTGCTAAGTAAGTACACTTGATGAAGAGAGCCAGCTTACGGTAGCAAAGAGCAGTTTTGGGTACGAAGGCAGGATTTGTCTCCTTCAGATTTCTGACAGGAAGCTCGGAAGGGTGAAAGCAAACGCTCAGCCCCCCAACATCCTCTTGCCATCTTTTACCTCCCATTAACAAGGGCTGGGGAGCTGAGTGGTTGCTCAGTATTGAATGTTTGAGAATTGTTGCACACACCATAGATGACTGTTTTCCCCCTGACCTTCACAGCATGAACCTGAAATCGTTCCTCAACCAAAAGCCTCACCAGTGTTCAGGGCTGGCATCACCCCTAACACCTCCTTATCCCAGCAATCCCACGCTCCTGAATTCTGGGCCTTGTGTTCTTCCCAAACACTCTTTCAGGGGGCTTTATACAGAAATGTATCTTTACCTTCTTTCAGTTGTAAAGCTCCCAGGACTTTTACTGTCTCTCAGGGAAGGAGAAAGGATAGACCTCTCATGCTCTCAGCCTTACCTGTTTTGACTGCGTTTAGTTTTCCACATTCCCACTTCACAGGCCCGTGTTCCTCATCTGCAATTACCAAACACTATGATCTAGTGTCTCCTCCTGGAAAAGGGAGATCTCCTTCAGTACCATCCCGTATAAATTCCTCAGAGTTTGTTGCACGTGGTTGAGTTGTGCATTCTCGTGTATCGTGCAAATTCCTAAATCAACGTGCAATACTTTCTGGGCTCCATTTTCCAGGGTCTCCTACTCTCAGCACAGCTTGGCCAAGTGGCAGTTGGGACTCAGAAGGTGACACTAGATGTACACACATGGTCACATTCATCTGCTGTACTTTCATTCTCTCGTGGCTTCCCGTGCTGCAATTACATGCACTTTACTCTAACTTAGCACCGATCGCTCATGAGCTTCAAAGCCCTTTCTCCAGATAAAGGTAGGTAACCTCTGGACAGCCTCCATGTGGTGGCTCTGGAGTCAAGTAGTGTCCGCTGTGGAAACAGGAGGTGGGAACCCAGCCTTGGTCTCTGCTCCAACCAGCAGGCAGAAAAAGAAAGAACAGAAAGTCCTGGAGTCCTGCCAGAAACACATTCTTCCTTTTAACACTTGGCATCACCTCCAATATAACTGTGGAATTAAAATGGATTTTATTTTCATGCAGATCTTGTAAAATGTAAAAGCAGGCTGGCTGTCCATCTCTTCTAAGCCCGCTGATAAGGACGGTGTCTGCACGTGAGAGGCAGCAACGCACCTTTCGCTCCAAACTTGGATCCCCAGGAGCTGTTTTGTGGGGAGAAAGTGGTTCTATAAATAACTGCCAATGTCTTTTCCCAAATCCCTCTTTTGTGCCGGAATAGCCAGAAGGGACTGGAGACTCCAGTGGCAGTGGGTGTTGGTGTGCACAAGCTGTAACCTCTGGGACAAAACGGAACGGCAGAAAAAGAGCACGAACACAAAACATGAGTAGGAACTGCCTGCTCTGGGGGAACCAAAGAGTAAAGAATGGCAGAAAAGCACATTGTATAGTTCTTATATTGATCTAAAATGGGTTCCTGAATTCTCTAGGCACAATAGGGGTAGAACTGGAAAAGGCACAAAGATAAATGAAGGCCACAAATGGTCTTCATTATGTTAAAAAAGGTTTTCAGAGCGTGTGTGGTGCGGCTTATTTCTGTAACACGAATGGCACGGGCTGCAGTGTGACTTCTGCTGTCATTCAGTGTGTTGGGTGAAGTGTTAGGAGTCAGTGCCAAGTGTATATGAAATGGAGAAAGTCTGGGTCTCTATTAATTAGGGTTGACTGAAAGAGACGGTAGGAATACCCACGACTGATTTCTTTAAGTATAATACCAGCTCCAAAAGGCATCAGCAGCTGGCCGGGGCAGCCGCCCGCTCCAAGAATTCTCTTCCGAACCCTGCCCAGATGAAAGTGAGCACTGCAGACAGCGCTGGAGGGGAAGAGCCTCCTTTCAAAGAGCTGTGCAAGCTCACGGGTATGAAACATCTGATCTCCTGAGTCCATGGGTAGCACACGCTCGTCTGCCGGCTTCTCCAGAAACGGTCAGATCATACAGCAACAAAAATTGATATAAAAGCTTTTGAGCTACTTCTAAGGGATCTGTGCATGTGAACTAATAAAGGCAAGTCTGTGGTCAGCAAGGTTAAATCCACCAGACAACAGGCTGCAGCTCCAGTAGAAAACCTTCTGGGCATCTACAGTTGGAAAAAGCTGAAACTGCCCCTGTAGAATAATCACAAAAGCAACGATAAAAAAGTGTTCTTCTGCCTCATAAAGTTTCGTACAACTCTTAACAAGTTCTCACAACCTTTGGGTGCAAGAGATGAGAAGTCTTTGGGGGCTGTTCCGAGCAATGTCTTATTTAGCATCTTATCTGTCCGCAGGTGACAGACCTGGCCTTTCAGAAGTTGTTCTTCCCCTGCCTTCCCAGAACCCTCGCCCAGACTACATTGCCATCAGCTTCTTGCTCACTTGCAGCCTGCAAAGCCCTAGTACAGAGCATCTCTTTTGTTAGTCTTGATTTCCAGAACAAGGAGAGCAAAAAATGAGTGATCAAACATGTGGAAATGATGTGAGAAGGCAAACGGTGGAAAAGCAATTTCTAGAGGCTGGAGGCTGTAATCGGAACAAAAGCGCTGAAACCTGTCCCCGCTGATCTCACATCTGCACGTCCCGTGTGCCAGGGCTAAGCAGATGGACCACATCGCTCCCTGTGATGTTTGTTAGGCAAAAACCTGGTTTGAACAATATTTGGAAGGTGTGACATGCTACGGTGGAGCTACCAGAGCTGTCAGGGAGCTCCAGAGGCACAAGGGCTGCCTGGGCCAGGGGCGCTCAGCCAAACGGGGCTTACCACAGCTGCCAGATTTATCTTGTAAATTCACCCAGAGCAGAGCTGATAAGAACCTAAATGTGCCTCCTGGACTCATTTCTTCCAGCAGTTGTTAAGGAGAACCAGTAAGATCTGTCAGATCTGTGCATGGGTTCAGCCACTGGGAGAATTTGGTTGTTTAGCTCCGTGCAGGGAAGAAATTGTCTCTGTCCAGTAAAGGTTTCAGGCAGCAGGACTGGATTAGAGCTCCTTAGCACAGTTACTCTTTACAGGACCAATATGCTCATGGAAATTCAAAACCCGTTCCTAGGAAGACTTTAAATTACCAAAGCATGAGTATCTTCTCACTGCTTTTGAACAGGACCCAAGGAACATTAAATTACAGAGTAATTACTGTGCAGTGGATGGATCATGGCCTGGGTAGTGCTGTGTCACCGGAAGAAAAACGTGTGGCTATTTCTGTGCTTGCTGGGCTGCAAATTCGTTGTGGCTTCCTAATGCTAATTACCCACTAATCTGTATGCACCTGCACAAAGTCCTGGCTGATACTTATCCATTAAGCCAGGTCACAGAATTGCATAACACCTTCCAAATATTTGAGTCCCCCTTGTTTTAGCTGTTCCATTACTGTATTTCATGGGTACTGGGATAAACAATGTGCTGGATAGAAGAGGTTTCTTTAATTCTCCTTAATTTTTTCTAGAGCTTACTGCAAAAATTTAACTTTCTGTTAAGTGCTGGATTTTACAATCCAAAGAATGGATAGAATGCCCTGTAAACAAGCTGTGTAAGTACAGACACAGATCCATGCCCGACACAGGGATTCGTTTTTAACAAAAGAACTTCCACAGAAGTGGTATTCTCAGGAGATAATTGTAATTTGCACGGTGTTAGGCATGAGCATGCTAAATGGCATCGCTAGGTCCGAACGCACTGCCGGCAGGTTGTGTGTTTGAAGCGCTGTGCTGTGCTCACAACAAACCCCAAAACATTTACTGACCTTTGCTGTGCAAAGATCCAGTCGTTAGGCCAGAAGCCTCTGCTGACATTATATCCAGCTGATCAGAAATCCAGTACATGCCTGGTCTATCTTTTTATCTAGTCCTTGAAAAAGAGCTGATAAATGCCATTCATGGCCTTGATCCAACCCAACTCTATCTTTACTGGGCTGAACGGTGAGAAGAAACACAGGTTTAATTAGTAATTAGTTGGAGGGCAGGGAGAGTACAGCTGTAGCAGAAATGGTAGTTCTGTACATTTCTAGCTGTCACTGTTTGCTGCTTCAGGGGAAGGAGTCTGGGTTCTCTCTCCCTTGCGTGCAGGAGGTGTATTGGTTGGTGGCTCTGCTCGCTGCCGCCTGTGGCCGGAGCCCGTTCCTGTGACAAAGCCTGGACACAGCCCCCTGACAGCACGGGTCCCACTCAGAGAGTGAAAGCTCCCTATAAAACAACCAAACATCCAGCTAAACCCAGCTGAATATTGGGGCTTTTTCTGCAACGGCAGTTTCACATCTGATGCTTCTTTGAGTCGGGATAGTAACAGACGACGACTGACGCAACTCAGCCATTACCCCCCTCCAGGGCACAAAGCCAACCCTGGCTCTGCTAAAAAACCTAAAAATGGCTCTGTAACACCCCGAATGCTGAAAGACTAACTTCGTATGCAGCTTGCAATGTAAGAAATGCCAGCAAAACGGGACACGGATGTTGATTACAATTATGAATTGTTACTGCTAATTGCAAATATAGGTTGTTTGTTTCTCTGCGGTTCCCTGGGCCTTCAGCTTGCTCACTGAGTGTTTGCAGGGGAGTTTACCCCACCAAGCACACCCAGACCATGACGATGCCCTCCCAGCAGCGCCGTGCCACAGAACAGGGGGATAAACACTTATTAGCAGTGGATTTGCTTGTAAAAGCGTCACTCCATCATTCGGTGCAGCCATCCTTCCCTCAGGGACTTTTCAGACAAATTACCAAGGACTCACCGAACGTTAAGACCGAGTCAAACTTGATTCTTTGCTGCCCACATCACTTTAAGTGTCCCAGCTAAAGCCAGCAATGAGCTACAGACCATCTCTCTCCGGTGGGAGTGAAAACCCGAGTGCCCTGAGCCCGGCTGCTCTGCTGGTCCTCTGCAGAACCACGGCAGCCACCTGCCCACAGAGATACACCCTCTGTACTCCCCCCTTAGAGTCCCAACCTACTCTTAGCACACACTTCTACTCACTGGAGAGCAAGAATCTAGGATTTATTCCTTCGCTCCTCTGCAATTAGAATGAGAATGGACCTGTACAGCCCCGGCTGCCTCCGTGGGCAGTGACATTTCACCCCAGAGACCCGCCAGCTGTAAGTGCAAGGCACGGGAGGGCATGAGCAGCACGTGTGCTTTGCCACACTTCGGTTTGTAAAGCAGGATTCTGCAGGCTCAGGCAGAATCCTTGGAAGCAGGGGGTTAAGCAGGGTTGTGATCAACTCAGAGGGCAAGACAGAAAGGACTCGAAGGTCTGGAGAGGGAGGTGAGGTACGATAACCTTGGCAAAGGCGGATAACTGGCAGCCGCATGATCGTGTGCACCAAGAGGTGGATGCACAAGGGTTTCACACCCATCCAAACCCTGGCCACCAACATGAACCGGACGCATCGCACACACACACACACACACTCCACCTGCAGCCTTTTCAAAGGCGGGTCAAAGCCATCCCAGAAACGCATAGTTCATTTTACAGATTGCTGTTTTGGCTACAGACACACTGATCGCCACCAGGAATGGTTTACATCCTCCTTATTCAGAAGGGACACACTCCTGCAGAGGCAGGAGAAAACCCCACAGACACATTCAGCTGGTTGGAGGATGCACACTGCAGCAGCTGTGAACCAGGCTTAAAAAGATGGGTAGGAAAGAGGAAAAAAAGTCCTTAAAACGCCTAGGCTTACCTCTGCACACTGTATGTGTTACGAGCCTTTCTGATGGCAACTTACATCAAATTTAAATTTAAAAAACAGCCACAGAATAATGCAATTAGTCCCGGCCTTCTGAAGGAGGAAAAAAACTGTAATTCACCTCCTTTCAATTGAAAGCTCTCCTTCCAAGCAGCATCAAGTCACTGTGAAGACCATAAGCACGTACACACGGAACTGCTTTTACCCACCTGGATCTTTGCTGTCACCGTGCCCCAGTCTGAAGCCTGGCTGGTATTTTGATTTGGGGGTTTTGTCTTTTTTTCCTTTAGATGAAGATTATCATTAAGCACACCTATGCTTCAGTCTTTACCTCCCAACTGACAAAATATAACAGAGAGCTATAGGAAAGTGCTCTAAATAAGCAGGGTTTTTTAACAACTAGGAAGAAAAGATAGTTTGGAAACCAAAATATCCTGGAGGCACTTTCTCCATCCATAGTATATTTGATAAATTGACTTGTGCTGCCAGGGCAGGCATTCAGCTTCCTCATTAGTATAATGATCCTCAGTTTTCTCTTCCCAAACTTAGATAATTTGAAGGAAAAAGAAATTTTATAAAATGGATTAACTAATAGTGTCAATGAATTTTAAGCTGTGATTACAAACCACTTAGAGTAATGCCATCCCTCTCTGCTATAGGTCAAAACCTATTTATTCAGCATTCTTAAAATCAGACATCCTTTCTCTTCGCTTGAGGAGAACAATCCAGTGTGTTGTCGAGTCCCAAGGTGACTTGAAAGTTGTTCTGATGTGTAACCCCTTTTGTATTCTGTGTTATGTGTGAACTCAAAGACAAAATACCTGCAATATCGTAAATAAACTAGGTAAAATGTATTTCAAAAAGTTTCTTGAGTCAAAAAGTAGCAAATCATTGTATGTATTTTCCATATTTGTATAGGTTTCATTATATTCTCATTCTAAGTTACTCTTATGTCTCTTTCATATTTAAAAAATGAACTACACACCTATCATGCAAAATGTAAAGAAGTATGTTCAACTAGTTCAAATTAGATATACAGTAAAAATACACTTCCAAAGAAATATCATTTCCATTCTTGTTCATGTTTTTAACAGAATTTCAGACTAATACATCAAATGTGGAACTGTACAAGTATGTGAAGAAACATTAGGATTGCAGTAGTAAAAAAATGTACAGCATTCAAAACCAACAAGCTCTAAACAACCAAACAATACCACAGGATTGAAACAGTCATGGGGACAACATAGGTCATCGGAGCCAGAGAGTGAATCCTAATGCACCTACATAAAGACCCTACATAGAATATTGTCTCTTATTTATATGCAAAATCCCTGATTTGATTAAACCAGACAATTTTTCTAATTGTCTCTTATAGGTTTTAGATAAGATTAACACGAGAGTATTCCCCTTCATGACCGTCAGTTCTTTGAAAAGGCAATATTGAGAATTGATTTGGATTCAGGTAGTTCAAACACAGGCTCACAAATAATAGCACTGCAATTTTAAAGAACCATTTGAGTTGTCATCTGCTACATTTGCTGTAACACTTAGGAATTCAGGATTCAGTTTTTCAGAACTGTTTACAGGTTAATACACAGGGGGTTCATTACGGGCCGCATCCTTTTAACAGTGGACCAACGTTACCTTTTAAATTAAGAAAAGATCCAGCTTAGGCATGTAAAAAATAACTATAAATCTCCAAGACAATGAACAAACCATTACATACCGCAGAGCCTCTGTGTCTGAGTATCTTTGAAAGGCGGATATGTTCTCTTTTACAGTCCACTAACCAGCACCATTTCCTTATTAGACGTTTCTATCATGAGGAGAAAGATATTGGACAAACCTGCAACAGTTATGAATTCAACCCAAATTATCTTTTTTTATGCTTCATCATTGTGCATAAATCTAATGAGCCGCACTAGCCTATGGGTGTCAGTGACCAGAACCTAATCCCTTTCACAGCTCTTAGCTAGTTACGGGGTTTTTAGGACTATCTTGCTTTTCAGACAACTCACCTGTGGGGGTTTTTAAGCTGAAGTGTAAGAAAGGTTAATAAATGACCTAATTATGTCAGCGCTTCCATCCCACAGCCCTCGCGCTCTGAGAGCTCTCACTGATCTCGACAGGAATTTGGCCTGAACACGAATGGCAAATTTTCAGCTGAGAAAGCTGAATAAATGTAGCACTTTTAAAACCAAAACCTTGTGACCAAAGAGTCTGGCCTACTAAATCGTCTCCAGCGCAGTGAAAAGGGCACCGAATGCGAATCCAGCCCCTGTCTTGCGGTTCACTTGGAATAACCTTTTAGCGATTTTGATCGGATGGGAAGGGGGGATTGGTTTTAGAGAGCGAGCCTCACCCAACCCAACATTTGCCTGAAATAAACCAATTGTAACAGGTCTGAAAAGGAACAACCACACACATCCCATGTACCACTCAAATTCTCTAAAACTACCGGGCAAACAGCATAGTGTGTACTCGTTCTTATACACAGTTAAACTTTGCTGAGGTATTTCTTTAATTACAGAAAAGTGTCTTTAAAAACAATAGGAAAAAAACTCAAAATATGAGTTATATTCTGCACAGATTTGGGGGGGAGAAGGAATTAAATCCTATTGAAAGGTCCAGGATCATTCAAGGAATAACCACTTTAATTAGCATCAATGGTATCACAGTCTTCCTTGGCTTTTTGTTCCTTCAAAGCATTACGAAAAATGTAAGGCTGTGATTTTACAAAACATAATTTTGCCTCATCTTTGCCCACCAGTGTTGTGAAATAACCTGAAGTACTCCTGTCTTTTTTCCTAGGGAAAATATCACCCCGTGCCCACCTCTGTCACGGCCCGGTTGTGGCCGCCCAGCCACGGGGCACCCGCTCGGCTGCTCCGTGGGACGGGACCAGCCACCTCTCGCACACGAGCAAGACTGTTTCCGTAAAGGCTGCCCGAGCCGAGTTTCCCCCACGCAGCAAAATGAAGCATAGCTTTTCTGTTTGAATTTTAACAATATCTGACAGCTTCTACCTGCAACTAACTGTTATTTATTTCTCTCTAATGAAGATACCTAGACTGTTGTACAAGCTGGATTGCTCACCCATTTACACCTGAGGAACAGGAGGAATGTATACATCAGATTTAGAGTTTATCCTAGGCAGATACTGTGTTTGAAGTGTAGATTTCTAATCCTTTTAAATGCAATCAGCCTATCTTGATTGTGACACTAATGTTAATGTAACTGCAGCCATTACCAAATAGTTTCCATAAGTGGTTTTATTACTGGTTAGGTTTTACAAATTCTGGTATTCGAACAGACTTCGACCTTAAAATTCTAAAACAACAAAGCAACCAATGAAAGGCTCAGGACTATTCAAAGTAACAAACTCTTAACATTTTTGCCCTGGTCATAAATATACAGAGAGAAAAAGAGAGAAGTGGACATGGAATCCAAAGTATGTAGATAAAACAGTATATAAGGCACATGGCAGTCTTTGAAAATACAGAAGCTTTAGCCAACTTAAATTAATTGCTGTTTCCCTTGCTCAGTCCACAAAACTGTACAGTTACACAAATGTTGTGTTGCAATAGATCTTCCAAGTTATTCTTCAGTCCATACTCCATCATACCAGAACACTACATTTCCTTCTGTTTTTTAGGAGAGATCCTAATTGTGGTTAGTCAGTTGCTCAAAGCCTCTATTAAAATACACTTGGAATTTCACCTAAGAATAATTTCTTTTTTAAAGAAATTATTAAGAAAGAGTCATCAGAAAAGATTTGTAAGAGTTGTCTGTGAAGGACTTCGAGATTCGTGAACCTCAAGACTTCCGGGCACTGACGTCAAGACAGATGTCACAGTAGGCATAGTAGGATTAGTCAAGTCCGTTAAAGTAGTGGGAGTGCTGGATGGACTCATGGAGGCATTGGATATTTCTGAGGCAGGACCTGATGGGGTCCCTGCTTGGAGTGTTGAGTCTGAAGTCTTATCCACCCCTGTGTTTTCTTGACGTAAGAGGTTCCGTCTGAATTTGGCTCGAGCATTTTGAAACCAAACCTGAAATAATTTAATATAACAGGGTAGCATTTAAAGAGCTGCAGTGTTTAAAAAAAAAGCAAAAGCACACTCACAAATTCACCAACACTTGAATTGGGGAAGATGTTTTTACCGGTAACGGGTTAGAAAAGTAGCCCCACTCGTGAGAAGTGTCCTCCGCACACCCGCAGAGCACTCCTCCCTCCCTCTCCTGCATTCCTGGGCAAACAGCCTGCTGGGGCAGGAGGGGACTGAGGGTGGGGAAGGGGAGTCTCTCTCTGCAGGCTCTGCATAAAGATGCTTAGATATTTGGCAGCCCTCGTGAATCCGCGACTGCCTAAATCCCACAGTATTTGTCTGGATGAGGCAGACATCCAGCATCTGGTGAACATAAAATAACAAACTTCACCACCCTGCTATCCCAAGGCCATTTCCCCCCATGAACAGCAGGTGACACAGCCACAGCCCCCTCCTGCCCTTCTGGGGCCCCGGGAGCTCTCCCCGGAACCTTCCCGTGTCCCAGCTGTGGGCAGCGCTCTCGCTTCGCTAAAAGGAATCTCCCTCTTTCTTACTCTTCTCTCGCTCTTCTCAAAAGCTTCAGCCCCCTTCGCCTGTGCCAGCCTCCTTTTTCTACCGTTTTCAGTACTGGAATGATGGCAGGAAATGCAGTTTGGATGGTACTAAAGACCCACACTGCATGAAAAACTCTCATCTCAGGAGAAATTATATCCACGTACAACATTTTTTCCAAGGTTGCTACTTCTTGCTTTACTGGATTATTATCTAGGAGCGAAGGACAAAAGCTACGACTTCATCTTTCTCAGTTAAATGTCAGTGTTTAGGTCCAAGTTAACAACGCTCTCCGCTGTCTGCAGGATTTGTTTAAAGATAAAATATTTTCCTGACCTATTGGAAAGTAGCAAAAACGAAATGTACTTGTGAAACTTGCAGGAGACCTCGGTAGGGCGTGTTCCTTCCACTGAATTCAAAGATGCTGCTCAGTACCTGTGTTCAACCTGACATATGTCGATAGCAGCTAATTGTACTGCTATGAACTAGCTGCAATTTCACTGTGCTTATTTCTCAGGTGGCCTCCTGTCATTGGCACAGCCTTTACAATGGACTCAGTGCTGGTCCTGCTGTCCTCACGTTGCCCTGCCATAAGGAATAGTCTTTCCATTCCAGCTGCCATGAGCCCCATCATCCCCGTATCTGTCGGAGAAAGGAACCGAGCGAGCGAGAGGCTCCGCAGAGCCATACAGCGTCTCCAGCAGATTCCTCCTCTGTGAAACTGGGTGTGTGGAGCTCACGAGGCCATGGCAACCTGTACAGAGATTCTGACCTTTGCTTCTGAAACAGCATGGCCCCTGCCATAGGATCCGCATTCTCTTTGCACTCCCAGCCACAGTTAGAACTGATGAACTGGTCTCAGCTGGTTTTCCTCTGACTGGTTTTCTTCTCATCTATGGATGGTCCAGCCTCAAATTCCCCCTACTGAGCACTCTTTCTCTGGAAAGCTTTCTCCCCCAGACAAAGGTCCTTAAGGTGCACACCCTCTTCTCTCACACTCTCTTCCAGGGAGGGCCACAATGAAATATCCCCAGGCACAAATTCTAGCAGTGGCCACAGGAGCTGCGTCCATGGGCCATGCATAAATCACATCCCTGCAGGTTCTTGCTTCTGGAAGCTCAGTATTTTAAAACAGTTTATGTTGGCATTCCCTTTGTTAAAACACTTAGTTTAAGGGCTACTGATCAGTTTCATTTACAACAAGAAAACAAAAAGCTTCTCCTAAACTAGCAGTGGTGAAAATGCACTCATGATTTTATGACAGTCTGTTATAGCAGCAAACCTGTTACAGGACAGCGGCGTGGCCAAAACCAAACGTGGTATTTTTGCCTGACACACTGGCTACCAGCAGCCTCTGCTGTGACTGTCCAGAGCCACGTGGGAAGGGAGCAGCAGGGTGTGTGCCCGTGGCTCTGCGCGAGGCGAGGAGCTCCTTGTGCCGGGGATGCAAGTGGAGGGAATCACTTTGGTCATTCAAACCACAAAGCCTCAAGCAGCGAGTGGTCGGGAGTGGGAAACAGCAGCCATCTGAACGTTCATGGGATGTTTTTACCTTCCATTTAGAGGTAAATTGTATTTATTCCACAAAGTAATTTGGTTTTGAGTGTTTTAATGTACCTTCTAGCAATTGTAAAAAGGGTAACACATATGAAGGTGGAAGGAACTTTTAGAGACTGCCACTGTTGATATCTATGTGTGCCCTGACTATGTGATAATTAAAACAAAACAGACAAAACTACTAGTCCAGTTACATGTACACAGACTTCTGCATGAATTTACACACATAGTTAATTAAAAATATACATATTTATACATGCTGTAGCCCCAAATATGAGTAACCTTTCCATTCCTATTCCCACCATCACTAGTTTGTTCATTTACATTGTTCCTACAAGTTCAGCTGCTCCCTCACCTCAGTAGGACGAGCGAGCCTACGGTACTGCTGTGACTGGAAACACGAGTAGGTAAAGAAAAGTGAGCAGGATTATTGGTGTTTATGCATTCCCCTTTATCTGCCATTAAAGACAAAAACCTGTGCTCAGCTGCCCTTCCCAATGACTGCTCACGCTGCTTGCTGGAGCCACACAGCTAAGCTGCCTCATTCTCTCTTTAATAGTGGTAATTCATGTTAAACATAGAAAATACTCCATCATCTCATAAGTATTATTCAAAAATAGAGCTAATGTTACTACTTTCACTTTCTTCCTCACTGGGATATTGTCAAGGTTAACCAGCTAATGGTTATAAAGCTCTTTAAAATTGTCCAACACAAATATTGATGTTCTTACTGAAAAGGCATCTAAATGGATGGTAACTGAAATTCTCAAAATGCCTTGGCTTATGACAGAAAAGGATAACAGAAAGTAACTACGGCACTGGCGATATTCTGCTATGCACTTCAGATATGGAAGTATTCAGCAAAGACTTCATGCTGAGGAGCAGTGAAATAATTAAAAGTGTTGGTTTTGGAGTTGTAGGAGTGCAGGTGCCCTTCTCTACCGCCCCATGTCGTCACTTATGGCTGTGCAAAGTAGCGTGCAAGAGCCGGCGACCGAGGGCTGCCCGGGCGCAAGGGCGGTAGCGCTCTGCGCTCCTTGGGCCATTCAGGCCCTGCACCTGTAGCGGTTGTTGCAGTAAAGAAATAACAACCCAAACATACATAACTGAAAGAATTGTTCCAGAAGGACTTGTCTCACATCAATTACACAATTAGGAGTCTGGTCTTCAGTACTGAGGGATAAACAAAATCACTGGGAGGTATTCAGTGCCTTTCTGTCCAACTCTATCATTGTAAGGCTGAGCTATTTCCAACCAAAGGGGTAAATAGGGACCAAAACTCCCCCTGAACAACCAAAGCAGCTGCGAGACCCACCACTGATGCTCCCACACTGGTTAGTGGGGCTGGATGCCTGTAGCTGGAGAACTCAGCAGCTAGGCAGGAGGATATTTACTGTGGTTAAAATATTATACTGTCGCTTCAGTGACAGGAATAAAATAACATCTCCCTGTGATTGAGAAGTATGGAAATAAACACACTAAGAACTGCAAAGGACTGGGATACTGCAGCGAATGACATCATCTAATCACCTCAGGTAACTTTGTCTTCTTGCTTGTAACACCTCCATTGTTGGAACTGTTCTGTATTAGTTATATGAATAGCTTGGGCTAGGAAATGATTTTTAAGCACAATTTTGCTCATTCACACCGTTACCTGGAGACTGAATTTTACCAGTAAATTTAACTAGGAAGCGGAGAAACAAAAATCTAAAGGATGTGGCAGCACAAAGCAAACTGTGTTCCCTCATCGTGGGCGCATTCTGACTTCTGTTGTACCCAGTAAACCCACAGCCTCGGGGGAACTGCGGGGTATTTGCCAACAGAGGCTCAGGGAAGACCCCACAGATCTTCACCCAGGGGCAGCGCAGGGTACCCGTGTGTGGCTGTGAAAATATCCCTTCTTGTCAGCTACTGGAGACTGAACTGGCCAGGTCCAAATGGGTCCAGTAACCTGTGTGGGGTTTTCATAGCTACTTTGCTGGGGAGTGATTCAAGAAAGAATAGTCAGTGTACAAGACACACGCTGAAAAATAATGCTTTATGTTCCTCGACTGCTTGTGCTGTGGGAAGTCATATTCCAGACTCCTGGGGAGAGAACAGCTACACAGCTAGAGCTAGAAAACTGTGTCTTCTTAGGGCTGTCTACCTCCACCTTCCCCTTCTAAACTCTCAAAAAAAAGATCAATTCCCAAAAGAGGAATATTTGTGCCAGTTAGTTAGCTCACAATTAGCTGGTCACTTTAATTATGAATGATAGCTTACAATTATGGGCTTGTGTTCCCCAGCTGCAGTACAAGTATATGAATTAAATTGCAAATATAAAGCTAAATTGGAATGGAAATAAATAAAAGTAGGGGTTAAAAATATAAATAGGTTTCCGTGATTCTAATGTGGCTGCTTACAGAAAAGAGTCTGCATTACAGAGCCACTGAAGGAAAAGTAATCCCAGAAGCAGCAGGTCACATTGCCATGCCATTCCACTTCTGGACATGGGTAGCTGATAACTAAGCGTATCTAAAGCAAAGACAGAAGTCAGGTCTTCCAAATCCAGTATCACAGACCATTGGGAATATGGTCAAATTCTCTGCTCATCTGCAGAGCCCCCTCACCACCCGTTCTGTAGGACAATCCATAGAGTCAGGGCACCACTGCTGTTTCCTAGATCACTAGAACCTCTGTGTGTGTTTAGGAAGTACACTGGGTTCAGAGAAAGAGAATCTCTGTCTCCTGATCTGCTGCCTTGTGTTTTCCATTAAAATACGTTCTACTGGTGATAAACAAAGAGCCACGATCCTGGATCAGCTGAACTGAGACCTGAACATACAGACAAATACAAGAGCTTACAAACACGCCCAATATTCACTGGGGTCTGCAGATTCCTCACTAGTGGCAAGGTGGGCAGTACAGCTGGGAGCCTGCCTGTCCTGGGTGCGTGAGACTGAGGATGCCTGTTTAGATCAATAGTGTTGGTGGATTACTTTGTGCTCAATAAATGACACAGATGGAATGCCAACCTTTCTGGCTCAAAAGAATTAACAAAGTGACACTATCTCAAGTAACCAACATTATGAAGAGCTTTCCCCAGCAAAGAGCGACCCTGAAACTCATAGAGGTGAACTTCGGTGTTTGAAAAATTGCCTCTCACACGCCACCAAAACCACAAGTTTGATTCTTCATGGCCTAAATTAATTTTCAAACAAAAAGTCCAAGAGTATGGAGTAGAGAGTGCTCATAAGGGGAAAACTCAAGGGATACTAGAGAAATTATCACTCTGAGCCATTTTCTTGAATTGTCTCCAACAGCATCATCCTCTGGGTGCAATCCTCACCACTGACTATTAACTTCCACCTCTCTTCAGCTAAAGGAGCCCAGACAGAAAGTAGTATTTAACTGTGAAAGTAAAAGAATTTAAATACCAATTACCAAAATGATGAAAAAAGTTTAGTGGAATTGTAAGGGACTGCTGTGGAGGAAAAAAAAAGGAGGAATCACTAAGCACCTTATAACTGCAAGATATGATATGTTTAAGATGGAAACAGAAGCAATGAAGAAACCAAAAGAGGAAGTGAAGTGTAATGGAGATGTGCAGTGCAAAGGAAGTCAGAAGCAGACAATAACTCAGAAAAAAGATGGAAGGAAAGACACAATATATGAAAAGAGAGAGGGATGGAAGTCAAAGCTGGTGTGGAGTCAGGAGAGAGAACAGAAAGCTGGTCAAGAGAAAGACACTTTCTAGACACTGAACTAATTTCTTAATACACTGTGAAAATTCTGGGATAATGCAGGTGTGAGTACACTGTAATGGACAGAATAGACATCACTGAAGTGTAGATTCTGAGGGTAAAATAAAGGAGAAGTGTCAAAAGAGGAATCGACAAATGCAGTAAATTGGTTTGCCCATGTGCATGGATGAAGCAGAGCTGCTGTGAGAGACATGGCATCAAGTGTTGGGATGTGCAGTAGTTGTATTGGAGGAATTTGTTCCACCACCACAAATCAGCCTCAAAAAACCAAAAGAGTCCAGCTAGGGAGGACATGGCCAAGAGAAGTAATTACATACGGGTTTTCCTTAGTACTTTTTACTAGGAAGCCTTCAAAACCTTTATTCCCTCTTCTGTTAGGTATTAACACTGCAAGGTCCAAAATCTCTCTGGTGAGTTCAGTTTTTCTCAATATTTTTTCTGCCTCCCCCCACGTGCCTATGAAGCTGTGAGAGCTGCCCACCACGAGTTCCCAGGAGTCTGGCTCTGAACACTCCTGTCTCTCTGGAGCCCACAAACCATTTTTCTACAATTAAGACCCATTAAAAACTTTCAGCAGTAGATCCTGAAACACCAGGGCTCCTAGAAGCCCAAATTTATCTCCAGGTATAGTTATTTGGGTAAATGCCCACTAAAATGGACTTCTTGAATCAGAATTACGAATTAAAACGGAGCTGAATCAACTAATATTCTCACCTTTGCTTCCTATAATAGTTCAAACAGAGTGTACATCCTTGAAGCCAGAAAAATCCAGCTTTCAGGGAAAAAGCACTTTAAAAATGCAGTTTCCTTCTATTCTAAGTTACTAAACTATGAATAAAAAAAATAATCTTTGAAAAACTAAATTTGTTCCCAGTTCAGTTATGAAAGAAAATACATCCTACCTATTCTGATCAAATAAATCCAGACTGTTGATTTATTTCCTATAAATGTAAACATCCATATTCATTTCTAAATTAAGAGCTTTCTATTTACACTGAACACTGAAATACTAAAACAATGCACTTTTTTCTTACAGCAGGTTGGAAGCTGAAATGTGAAGGAGAATTAACTAACTGCAGGAAAACAAGCAGAGCCCCAAACCTTCACCACTGCCATTACAAATTAGAACCCAAGTGATCTGCCCTTGGGAAACTGAAAAGGAATAACTTTTCTCATACTTTCTAGGACTTGACTGAAGTCTCACAGAAGGTATGAAACACTAAGAAGAGAAGATCAGCAAAATCCACCGCACTTCAAATCTAAAATTGATCTTTTCTTTACTTTTTGAGACAAAAGACTGCTCTTCTTACCTGAAGAACCCTTTTGGTCAGGCCGGTTTTCTGAGCTAGCTGTTTCAAGTCCTTGGCATCGGGATTGTGGTTAATAGCAAAGTATGACTTCATTGTCCGCAACTGGTGGTGTTTGAATGATGTCCTCATGCGCTTTGTTTTCTGATTGCTGGGGTATTGCTGGTCTCTATCCAGGTGGTCGCCATCATTTTCATTGCAACTTAAAGCTTAAGGCAACAAGAGGAAAAGGCGTGTAAATCCATTGCTCCGTGACCAGCATTGTTTGCAGTTCATCTGAGCGCAGCAATTAAAATAACATACCGTGGCACGCTTTGTACGAGCACAAACCCTACTTGCCTTCCCCTCCATTTCTGCATCTTCTATTTTCCCCTCACAATAACCAGCCTGCAAGGACCCTCACCTGCCTCTTTGTGGCTTTTAAAATGTCAGGTCTGTTTCCTTTTTTTCTTCCCTCTGTCTGCACAGCCTCTCCCCCACCCTCTGCCTGTAGGACAGTAGCTGTCCTCAACTCCGTAAAGTGTTTTAATGTACTTTGTATCACTATAAATTGCATTGTGAGGTACAAAGAAAGCGGTACAATACGGCCCACTTAAACCTTGATGGAACAGACCAGTTAAAACTATAATTATTTCCTCCATCAAACTAAACCCTGTAGAGTACAAGAGAGACCATTAAATGAAACACCATAAAAGAAATAGAGTTTGTGGGTACCAGACAGCAAATTATGACTCTAATTTGACTGGCTAAAGAAATAAAGCCGTTAATGCGATGTATCACTGGCATGCCAAATGCAAAATGGCTTTTTAATTATTTAGATGTTTATGTTTCCTTTTTAAAAAAAGTATTTGCAAGTACTAGTTTGAGTGATCAATCGTTATAACCTTTTGAAATCACCGAGTGACCCTGATTGATACGTTTGCATAAATCAAAGGTAGAGCCTGCAAAGGAGGTCTGTGAGCAAGAACATTGTAGTAACAGCCAAGTAGTATTAAACCTTAAATGCCAAGCAAAATAATCTCATAGGCCAAAGCTAGTTTTTCATTTATTTGTGCATACAGTAAACCATAGAACAACTCTTAAAATAACATTAAGGACTGAGCTTAAATCCACAAAAAAAAAGTCTGGGATACAATTGAAAATCAGCTCTGACAAACTCATTCATTTACCTTTTTTGTTCCAATATCTACAATTTCCTTGTAGGTTCCTATAAGTTTTATGTTAAAAGTAATGAAAAATCACTGCTATCTCTGTTCTGTGTTGCATGCAGAAAAAAAAAAAAAAAAAGAGGAAAAAAATATGTGTTTTAAATTAGGAATTATTGGTGAACTTCTTAAACACAGAAACAGGCTTGTTTCACTTGTCCGTTATTGCTGGTTCGTTACAATTGAGTATGTCTCACAGACACGTATATCTTTATAGTCTTGCTTTAAATTCATGCTATCCATCACAGGCTCTCAGCCCCATTCCAAACACACAGATTCTGAAAGGCATGCATTGAAAACAGCTCGAAGGAATAGACACAGAATGCACGTACTCGCAAGTAGAAACGCACCCAGGTTCTGTGAAGAGCGGGTTTGCAGCGGTTACAGCAGCTGCCTTGCAAACTTTAGCTTTCCAAAAACTGCCAGAAAGATAGGGCACCATCACAGAGCAAGGCCTGCAAGAGTTCAGCTTTAAGGCCAAAAGCAGGTTTGTTTAATAGACACGTAGAAAGTGGCCGAAGCCTCAAACTTTTCTGCGTGTTTCTGTACCCCTATAATTTAAAAAGCAGCCTGGCCAAGTTGTTCTGTATACACAAGTGTGGATTGGGGTGTGCGTGCATGTGCCTACGTGTGTATAAATCCTTTCCAGACCCAAGCATCTTGTGCCAAATTCTAGCAATAAGCAACATTTCTGCTTGTTTTCTTGTGGTGTGGAAAGACTGGAAGCACCTGAATTTAAAAGGTTTAAGATGCCTAAAAGGAGATAGTAAAATGCAGGATTAATGGAGCTGGATGGAAGGTAGTAAAATATTTTTCCTGGTTTAAGAACTGAGGTCTGTTTGCCAAACTGGGGTCATCCCATGTGCTCCAATCCCCTTCACAGCTCCACTTCCTGATGGAAAGAATACTGGGATGAAGAACAGAAATTATATTGCTCACAGCAAATTCTGCCATGGAAATGTAAAACCAAGCAGTGCTTGCTTTTAAAATTTACTTACAGAATTTTAGATATTAGTAATGGAAAAAGATCTCTGTGTGTTATCTTCGGTGCTTTCAAACCCTTCCAGAAACAACAAGACAGAGACTTAGGAGTCTCACATCAAACTGTCTGAAGGACTGAGGTCTGTTCCTGTTAATATGCAACAAACCAAACCCTGGGGGTGCAAGTAGCTGGATTTTAACCTGTTCCATAGACAATGAGACGCATTCAGGATCCAAGGAAATAAAAGTGATTCTAAGTCCTCACAGAATGGAATGAGGATATCAGCTTTTCATCAAGCCCTGATAGGACAATGCACAATTTACTCTGAATTTCTGATAATTTTACCTCCTCATCTACTAAATAAATATATTGTGAAAATGGCAGTAGATATGTACTGTTTGAGACCAGCAAACTCTTGCCTTTTTCTATGAAGGAAGCTGCAGGACAGATTGTGAAAGTGTAGGAGGGTGTCTGCTGTTTGTTGTCTTGCGCAAGCGGCTTGGGTACCCCCAGGCATCACCCAGTGTGACATAAGTTAGTGCCAATTGCCCTCTCGCATCTGGTTGTGCTGCTTGGCACCATCTTCAACAGTCTATTGTGTTAGGTCTAATGTTACACGCTTCTCTCACAGAATCTGAAATGTCTATGGGCGTTGCAGGCACAGAGATACAGGACGGGCCAAGGGTGGAAGCATGGGTGGGTTTTAAGAGCTGAGGAGTTTCTGCAAAAGGCATCATGGCGTGAGACTAACTCTGAACATGCTCCTCATGCAACCCTCTGTTTTTCAGGCACTTCTTCCCTGTTCCTTCGTGGTGTCCCTGTGTATCTCCCAAAGGAATTGTTGAACTCTCCGTACGTAAGATTTCCATTCAATTGCAGTATCTAGGGCTCCTGCTGGGAGTTCAGAAACACAGTTGGTAACATTCCAGTCAAAAAGAGAAATCTTAAATTAACTAGCGTTTCATTCCTAAATTCTGATAAAACCAATTCTGGAGTGGTGCCAAGCCTCTTTTTTGACCCTAGAACATTTCTAAGGCCCTTGGGCCTTTCCCCCAGTCCCTACATCCGGGCCATTGCCCTCCTGTCCTTCGGCTGGTCCCACCAGCAGCCAGCTCTTGCGGCCTCCTCCATCAGCACCACGACACAAATGTCCAGTTGGCCACAAGATGGTGATGTCTAAGGAGAGCATCACTAGAAATTAAGATTAAAACATTATATTTTTATACTGGTGAGCAAATTATCCCCTGCAGAAAAATGCACAATACCATCTCTAAAACCAGCAGCACGGGTGCAGAGCAGGACCTGCTCTTATCTTTGTTTGAACAAGAAAACCTGGGAGCACTGTTTCGCCCTCAGATGGCCAGAGCCCCACACATGTCAGGATTCGGGGCAAAGCATGTGCTTAGTAGTCAGTAGGTCACCAAGAACATGGCACGTGAAGAAGATGGGAAAGGGGAATCTCCTTTGGGGGAACTCTTCTTCTCAGTAGCTTGTGTTTGACGTGTTAAATTGCCCAAAAAGAAAGCAAACTAATCCTGATTCTGAAAGAATAATGAAACAAGAGACACGTTTGGTGCATGCATCAGCTCTCCACATTCAGTGGCTCAGGAATATACACCCCTTTCCTTCCGTAATAAGAGAGTCAAGGGGGTGTTTTAACCTTCTGCTGCCTGGAGAGGGAACTTGTGATTAACTAGACTAGCCAGGGGTGCAGCCTCAGTTGTTGTTTGGCAGGAGTGTGTAAAGGACTTTGTGGTACCCACATCCTTGAAGGGGGCAAAAGTGCTACAGAGTCTGAATAGAACATGGGACAGGAACAGATAGAGAGTTTATCTCCTCAGTGGAAGGAGAAGACACTTGGAGAAGGCAGATGCCTGAACTCTTTACCACAGCTGTGATTAAAAGGGGTGAAGCTGTGGCACGTGGAGCAGCCAAGGAACCCCTCGCTGCCTCCGAGGTGCCTGGCAGGAGTGAGAGAAGGGGACCTCTGCCAAGTCTTCAGACAACGGCCACAGAAAGCACTGCCATCACCTGCAAATTTCAAGAGGTTTTTGTAGGAAGAGCAAGATAAAGCCTGTGTTAGGGAGCGACTGTGTTCCAGGCTGAGCATCACAAGGCCGCGAGAGAGGAGAGCCGGGATTAGAAACCCTCTTTCCTCCGGCCTTCCTCAGCCGCCTCGGACAAAAGGGCTGCGTGTCCCGCTGCCTCCCGGGGCTGCCGGAGGGACGG
>VZTM01007563.1:202973-222852 GCA_013400555.1 Jacana jacana
GACCCGAAAGGTGACCATGGGGGGGAGAGCGGGGGCCGGGGGGAAGGAGAGAAACTGCAGGAGAGAAGAAAGGAGGGAACTCTGATTTTTTTTCTTAGGAAATTGCTGCGAGACTCCCGGGTTTAAGCTGCGAGTCCCGATCGCTCGCTCTGGAGTCCCAGGAAAGCTTATTCTGAGATTTTCCTCCCAGGGGAAACGAGGAAAGAAAGAGAAAATCCCCCTCCAAAACTTTGCAGGCTTTGCGCATTTTTGTTCGGAAAAACGAAAAGAAAAAACACAAACTAACCCCATAACAAATCCCAAACTTCTGAAAAAGCCCGTTCGAAGGGAGGGTCCCTCCAAAGGGCCCCGGCGTCTCCCCGAGCCCTGCCGGGGCTGGCAGGGACGGAGCCTCCGCGGCCCCAAAAGCCGCCCCACACCCGCAGCGCCCGGTCCGCACCCGCCGGGGGTCTGCACCCAGCCTGGATAGTTCATCGCCGTCTTACTGAAACGCTATGTGTCCTCCTTCCAGGAAAGGAAGGAAATATTTCTTAGTATCTTCGCTGGGCATTTTATCAGGTCGTCGTGCCCCACGTCTGCGCGGTACATCTGGCATTTTTGAGGCTATTTTGGTGTCTTCATATTAAAGACGGACTAGATAGAAATGAATAAAATATAGCAGGCTGTGGGAGGTTTGGGGTCCAATTCACAAAGGGAGTATTCAGAATTCTTTACAGGTGCTTCTGTGTTCAGCACGCTCTCAGCCATTGATTTACTGACCTAAAAAACCCCATCAAACTCCATTCCAACAAGTGAAAGAAGAAATTATGATCACAGAAACACGCTTAAAAAAATAAAAAAAAAGAAAAAGGAAAAAAAAAAAAACGAAAAAAAAGGAAAAAGAAATCTTCCTGAAGTTTCAGCATCCTTCTAAGCTATTTTCCACTTGTCAGGCTCTATCCACATCTAAAACCCATCATCCCCGAGCAAACGGAGACTCATTTAAGTAGAAAAAAAAAAAACCAAAAGTCGGTCCAATTCCTATTGCAGATTAACATTTGCTGCAATTTACCAAATAATTCCAGACTCCACTCTGCCTAAATTTACGGGCCCCCTTTTCCCACCACCTCTGGCTGTAGATTTATTTACACAGAGTATATTACACAAATTGCCAGCAACAGATCCCCTCAGCAGATAGTTTTGTGCATTTCTAGAGCATTTCTGAGAAGGAAGCGAGAAGTTAAATTAAAAATAAAAAGAGAAGCTACCACACTTTTAAACGGTTTCCCTTTAAAAGGCACAAAATTGAAGGCTTTGCAATAATTTGATAGTTTGTGGAAATTTACATCAACGGGCAACCTGGTCTGATTTCCAAGACCAATCGCCCTTATTATCGTATAAATTAATCGATTATTGGTTTAGCAAATAGTTAAGTGGATAAATAGTTTAAGCAAAGAAGCCAAAGGTTCCTCAAGGAAGATCTCTTAAGCTTCAGTTGCAGGCTCTAAACAAAAACCAAAAGAGAAAGAAATCGGAGGGCAAATGTTTGTAAAACGAATTTTAAAAAAAATACAATTAAAGAGGATTCTTTAGGAAGTCCTGGAGCAGTGAGACTCTCTCAGGCTGTGCCCCCACATCCAGGACAGATGCCGCTGGTTCGGTTTACAGGTCCTTTGAATCTGAACATCTGCCCTGCACAGGGAGACAGCGGAAGGGCAATTAAAATCTAATCCCTCCGAAAAGGAGACGTTTTTAAGTGGGCAAGATGCATATTTTATGTATGTTTTAAAGCTCAGCTGTTACTCGGGAGAACGCTACATACACCTTTCATCAACCTTCACCACTGGGACCGCTACTGATTTTTGCACTATTTCCAAATTATTCAGCAATTAGTTAAACCAACAATAGCTGGCAATTTTCTTCCCGAGGTGCGTTTGCCAGTTAGAGATGCGCCTTTTCTCCCTGCCATTTTCAGCGCAAACCTCTCCATTTCGTCGCTATTATTACTCCGTCTTTAGGCGCAAAACACCCGCAGCCTCACCCTCCCGCCGCGGTGGCCTCTCCCGCACCAGAAGCCCGGGGTGCTGGGAGATCCCCCGCCCAGCCCGAGCCCCCACCGGCACCGCGCTTCCCCTCTGTCCCCCCCCCGCCAGGGCGGGACGGCCGGAGCAGGGCACTGCCTGGAGCCGCGGCTCCGGGCGCGCAGAGGTGCGGATCCAAACAAATCGCCGCAAACTTGGCCTTTACCTAACGCCCTCTCCGAGGAAAAAAAAAAAAAAAAAAATAAAAAAGTAATAAAAAAACAACAACAGCCCTTTCCCCCACCCCCCCAAAAAAGAAACCAAAAAACCCCCAAAAAACCCCAAAGGCTGGGCAAGTCTACGCGCTACGGGACACGTCTGAAGTTCGTAGATTAAAAAGAGAAAAACAGGCTGGAGAGAGCGGAGAAGCGCAGACGATGCTGAAGCAGCACAAAGAGCAGAACGAGTTCCGTCTCTGGGGTGTAATGGGACGGCTGAGCCTCAGCCCCGGGAACTCGGGTCCGAAGTAAACCCCATCTCTTGCCTTGAATTCGTTTAACAAAATCAAGACCTAATAATTTTCCTTTTGTCCAAACACTTTTTCCTGCTGCATTCAAGGAGCAGTGCTGGGAGACCCAGCGGTCGCAGCCGTTCTGGTGGGATGAAGAAGAGCGAGGGGAAGGGGGGGAAGCAGAGACTGGGGGCNTTAGGAAGGGGATGCTGAGTTTCCCGACTCTTCCCAGTCACATCTGACGACCAAAAGTCCGGCCGAACTTGCCGCTCTACGAGCAGCCCCGAGGCCGCTTGCAGCCACCTGCTGCCCGCAGCCCTGCCCGGGCTCCGCGGGGAACCCCCCGCCCGGCACCACCCGCCCCTCCCGCGGCAGGTCCTTGGGAGGGAGCCGCTTTCTTACTTCCTCCCTCTCTCTTTCCTTCCAAAATTCTGAGGTGCAGGAGCTCGGGACAAGGGCAGAATAGCTCACCCATCGGCAGCCTTTGAGCGGAGCTACTAAAGCAAATTCACAGCTCTCTGAAGTGCTAACTTACAATCTCTGGTTCCCAGATTTTATTTCAGGCTACGCTCCCCCCTCTCCCCCTCCTTAACCAGATGACCTTGTTTCAAAACATTTTATTTCCAGCTGAAGTGAAAAATGCTAACATATTAGCTTCTGTAATTGCAGTTTGACAGCACTTGATCTCAATAATTATGCTGCAGCTAAACTATTATTAACGGTTTAAGCTAAAATAAACGGAAATCCCCCTTTGGAAGTGAACAGAAACAAACCATTTGCACGGTTCTGGGCGAAGACGGGGGTCTCTTACCTGCGTTGTAGGCTGCCAGGTCTGCCCCAGGCCCTGGGCTCTTTCTTTTCCTGGGTCTCCCCTTCTGGACAGTCCCCACGCCGTTGTAATAAGGCAGTCCCAAAGTATTGGCAGAGCCCGCTCCCAATGCCGGGCCCTTCCCAGCGGCTACATCCGAGTGATTGAAATGCACCTGGTACTCCCCCTGGATGAGAGTCTCGAAATGGAGGCGGCAGTACACCAGATTGTCCTTCATGCCAAAGTGATCGCCGGTGGTCAGCATCTTGTTGCAAGTGGTACAAGTGAAGCAGTTTAAGTGATATACCAAATCCCTGGCCCTCATGACCATCTCGGAGGCAGAAATCCCCAGGTGACATCTCGCACATCTCTGCACCGAAAACCTCCTGCAAAACAGAACGGCCAGAGGAGACGGTGAGAGGCGCATCCCCCNACCTCGCAGCGCAGCTCCTGCCCCGCCAGCTCTCGCCAGGAAGACCCCCTGAGCCCCGTCCCGCAAACTTCCCCGGGGCCGGAGGAAGGGCCCGGGCCCCGTCAGGAGGCACCGCCGCCGGGCTGACAGCGTGCCCCGGGCCCAGCCCCGTCCCTGCGCCCCAGCAAAGGGACAAGGGCGGCGAAGGGGATCCCTTGCCCAAGGGCGAGGGTGCCGGTCCCTGCGGTCCTGTTCAGGGCAGGAAACACGCTTAGCCCCCCTGGGCCATTTCTTTTCCCTTCGCAGCCCAAGAAGGCTGGGCAATGGACGCCTACTCGAAGCCCCCAGTACCCACAAGCAGGCTGGGGATGGGCTGTGCCCCCCTCCGAGAACACGGGGCCCGGCCCCACCATGAGTCTCCCTCTCCAGTGGGAGGTTTGAGGAGCCCACAGCTTGCCCCACGGGGACCGCGCATCCACGGATCCCCTTCTTCGGGACGGGGTTCGCCCAGTGTGGAGGGCGGTGAGCGGGTCCCCCCTTCCCAGGCTGTTGGCTGAGGGGCAGCTGTACCTGTAGTAATCCTCCTTGCAGTAAATGCTGCCGTCCTTGCTGAAGCAGGTGAGCTCGGACTCCAGGTTGAGTTTACATTCACAGCACTTCAGGCAGCGCATGTGCCACTGTTTATCCACAGCCAGGAGGTAATAACGGTCGGAGATTTTCCCCCCGCAGCCGGCGCACAGGGCAGCCCGGTCACTGCTGATGGAAGGCATGGTCTGCTGGGGGAAAACAATTACAGACCGTTAGCGAGGGAGAAACTCTTGTGCGCTGCTGGGCTCCCCCCTCCCCCTGCCCGGCCGGGGCCGGGCTTCTCCTCTCCGCGCAGGAGCTTGGCAGGCGCGGAGCAGAGAGAGGATAGGAGCGGATCGGGGGGGTGGGGGGGTCCCCAGCCCGGCGCCCCGACCTGCCTCCTGCGCCCGGGAAGGCGGGTCCCTGAGGTCCCGCGGCATCCCACCTTCCCGGGAGGAAGGCAAGAGAACAAGGAAAAGAGCCTGGGTTTTAGGGAGCGTGTCCGGATCAGACCCAGGATTATTTTTTTTATTTTTTTTTTGGGGGGGGGTGGAATTTCCAGACCCAGAACATGAAAAGATGCTGTTCAATAAACAGGCGCAATAATCACAGAGTAGGGCAAATCGCAGACAGTTAATTTTAAAATTTATTATTGTGGATATGCTGAGAGCGTCTGCATAGTTAATGCTCCGTGAGCGCGTGTATGTGGAGCATGTCTGCGTGTGTATTTTCCCAGCTATAAAATTCCGAGTGAATTACGATCAAACCCCCTAGTAGTCACAGCGCTGCAGCCACAGCTCGCTCTGCAAGCTGGCTCCAAACAACACGGATCCAAATCTGCCCTGACCCAAAGCACTAAAGCCATCAGTAAATAAAACCGCGGAGGAGGCGAGCATCATTCGAGGTGCAGAATGTTTTATCAGGAAAACGAAATAGCGAGAAACGTGTAGGGAAAAAAAAAAGCGGGGAAAAAACAACAGAGCGCTTTAGATTGTGCTGGGATAAACTTGGAAGCAATAAAACTAAATGTAACCCCTATATAATTTAATAGTTTAGTGTCAAATCGCAATCCAATCGAAACCTTGCAAAAAACAAATACATACATATTCTGTCAACCTCTACCAAAAAAGAAAGAGAGAAAAATCTCGGAAACCGTTTAAGCACGCTTATTTATTTTAGCAGGCACCTTAAGAGAGTAGTCAAGAGAGGAGGCTCAGAGGGGAGCAGTGTTTGAGGCAGACCTCGCAAAGCGCTGCTGTCCTCTTCCTTCCAAACTTACTATCACCCACCCTGCACAGGAGCACTCTGCACGTTTGTTCTCGTGCGAGAGACCCCCAGACATTTCATACGGGTGCGACAAACACGCGGGGTTATTTTGATTCGGGGGGCGGGGGGTGTAAGAAGTTGTTTGTTTACTTCTACCTCCTCTAGAGCCTTAAGTCCTTGCGCAAAGCAAAAAGAAAAGACAGCTAATAGGGAAGAATGGAAGAAAATGAGGCTATTTATTTTTTCAGCGTCGGCTCGGCTGATTACTCTCCCCCAGCCCTCGCAGAGATCCCACGATCCCGTGGCCATGGGCGCTGCTGTTTGCACTGCACCGCTCCCACTGCCAGAACTGCAGGAACACCCCATGGCACTACGCGGGTGCGTTGCCCACACGAGTCCACCGCTGGCTTCTCTCTTTAAGGCATTAACTGAACTCCGAGTAGGAAACGGTTTATAACCGAAGCGGTTTCTTGTAAATCCACTTTAAATGAAATGCGATTTCTCTGCTTCGCTTTTCTGGGAACAACATTATTCTGAGATCCAGAAATTGTATTTAAGGATCCAGAATTCTATCCCGCTATTTCTTATATACACAAGTGTATCCATATACATTATATAGAGAGGTATCACACCACGATATTTATTCCAGGAAGGATCATTTGCTGTTGTTTAATCGTAGGAAGAAACACCAACTTTTCCAAAGAAAACCAAACCCGTTTAGATTAGAAATCACGTTCCACCCTTTTTCCGCCAGTATTTCAGCATTAAACACTCCCACTGTCACCTTTAAGTTAATTTCTACATAGCATTATGAGAAATAACACATACCGACGAAGTTCTAAAAGCCAAGACCAGACACATTTCTTGCATACGCCCGTATCAACTCAGAAGACGGCACTTAACCGAAATACTGGATCGTTTCCCTTTAGCACTCTAATTTCTTAACAAAAAAGTAGTATACATAAACTGTTGAGTCGGTTAACACAGTTCAGAAATCTCTTCCACTTTGCTAACTTAACTCTGGTTAAAAGGATGTTTGGTTTTTTTTTATTATCTAAATGTATTAAAGTATTCTGCATCAGCAGACATAAGACAAAAAGTGGTAAAGTTATAAAAAAGTGCCTCTGTCCGTTTCCCTGAAACACATTTCTAGATCTCCTCTCCACATTCACAAACCCAGTGTTCCTTATATTACAGTTACTTTGAAAAAAAAAATAAATCCGTAAAGGCACTCGAGTTTGGGGTTTTTGTTTGTAAATGCTGTAGTGACTGCCCCAGCGTAGAGACCCTACCTGAAATACAACCCAGAACTGGACTCTTTGGCGTTGGTGTTTCCATTCTGCAGACAGAACCCTCGCTGTGCCGAAACGCTATCTGTTTAAGAGCACGCTTCGCCTCTTCCTAAAAACTTTGGAAGGCCGGACAGGCTGGGGGAAGGGAAGGAGTTCTTGGACGCTACCAAAAGGCTGGTCTATCTTTCTGTTTTCTCCCAAGAGCAGTACCCTTCATTTCACCCAAGCGTTACTATGACTATGCATATTATTAATTATTAACAGTTTCATGCCTTTCCCCACAGTTTTATTTAATCTTTTGGGGTGCCTATGCTTAATTTTCTTCGGATTTAGTATTTTGCATACGTTTCCCCCCGATCTATTATTTTAAGGGAAAAGCTCTATCTTGGAGGGGTTTGTTATGTTTAGGGGGTTGAACGACTCCCCATTCCTTCGCCTCCTACCGTTTCGGTCTCTCCCCTGTCTATAGCCGAGCTGATGGCCGGTGCTTCGCTTTTGGTTCTCCGATCCATCTCGTCGATGACCCCGTGCATCTCCGCGCCGGACAAGCTGTGGAAAAGCATCGCTGAGGAAGCAGAGGAGGAGGCCCCGAATTGCTGCTGCTGCTGACAGTTGTCGGGGTCCCTGCAGGAGCCCAGAACTTGCATTAACCGGAGCCCTCCCCCATGCATCTAGCACGGCCGCCCCGTCTCTCCTCGGGCTCCGGGCAGTTCACCCCGGCAAAGGTCTCCGGAGCGCAGCGCAGGCTCTAATCCGCGGCTTCAAGGGGATGGGGTGCAGAAAAGGCGGGCGAAGGGGGTGAGGGAGAGGGGATAACTGGTGGTGTGAGCTTCGGGGCTTGGATCTAGTCTGTTGCGCGGCCCCGGCACATCCCTCTAGGAGGCTTCTTCAGTGCAGGGCTCATTGCCCCAGGTGCAGTCCCAGGCTTTATGCTCTGGCCCAGTTGGCCGAAGGCTAGGCAGGTTTACGGTTGGGAGGGATTAATAAATAATAGAAATATAAAAAATTAAACCATCTTCGGTGAGAAATAAATTAAAAAAAAAATAATAACGACAAGCCCCCTACATCGTACTGTGCGAATTTTAGAGGAGGAAAGCAAGGGCGAGGGAGGCTGCAGCAGGCGGAGAGCAGGCTGGTGCTGCCGGGAGGACGGGGCGGGTGCCCACCGAAGGCACTCACAGTCCAGAGGGCTGGCAGCGGCGGCAGCTCAGGGGCAAAGTTTGCTCCTTCCCCCGCTCCTCCCCCAGCCCGCTGGAGCTCATTGGGAAAAGAAGAAGCCAAGGGGAAGGAGGCAGAGTTGGATGGGCACCAGATGGGACGGGCACTCGGCGGCCCCCCTCTCCTCTCAAAGCGGCGGNCCCAGGCTCTCTGGCTTCGGGAGGGCACGATGCGGCCGCTGAAGGCCGGAGCGGGATCGGCGCCCGCCCGGGCGTTTGCCACCCGGTGACGGTCGGCGAGGTGCCTGGCCCCGGAGCAGCGAAGAGGCTGTCGAGGAGAAAACGACTCCGTCGCGGGAGAAGTGGGGGTCAAAAGTTTGTTGACACGCCCAGATCACGATTCCCCGACGTTTCTTACTCATTGAACGCACCCGACGACACTCCGTGTGAACAGTACTCCCGGCTAGAACAGGAGCGGTTGCGTCGCCGAGGCTGGCGGAGGCTCCCGCTGAGCGAGGCCTCTCGCTGCTCTTAGTTCTGATCAGACACCAAAGCAAACCAGGCCAGGAAGGTCTCCAAACTTGAGGAGAGGCTTCAGTAAGGCTCCAGAAAAGAGACAGAGCACACAGGGACACTGTTCCCGGTGTCTAAATATTTACCCAGAATGTGGGTAGTAAGGGAGGACTAATTAGTATTAAAGATGTCAAATATCACACTTGTAATTATACTAGAAGAGGTAGCAGGACGGAAAGTAAATCTGAATGCACATCTGAGATCATGAGGCTCACTGCTAATCCCTGGCTGGAAGTTATGACGTCACAGCGTATCACGGTGAGCTCTTGCTCCCCGACGCAGCGGTTTGCCTCGTGCAGGTGTGGCACAGCAAAGACTTCCCTTCATGAAAACCGAAATTGCTCCACTTAACTTTGCTGGGTTCACCTGTTCTGTTCTTACCATCTCTCTGCTGGGGTGGCTGTGAGCAGTTACATACATTTGCATGTCACAGAGGAGAGCAAAGTGTCTCTTGTAGAAATGCACATGAAATAGCCTCGAGACCCCTCAAGAAGCCATAGAGAAGGCAAGCTAATTTGGCTCCCTAGGAACCGTCCATAGATTGTCCTAACATCAGACCTTGGAAACAATGGAAGTTCACCTTTCAATTCCCATCAGAAGTCTGCAACAGAGTTAGTGGATCCGGATAGTGTTTAGCTTGCTAAAATAATCTTTCCTTCCCTCTGCTAAATTGCCAGACGCTTCAAGTACCAGATAGATTTGCCTCCAGTAACAGCAATGTGGAATGTTGCTCACCGAACACCACGTCCAGCACTGGGAGCACTGGTGTGCTGCGCTGTACCGTAGCAGTTTGCTGTATGCATCCCTCCCTACGGCCACATGCTGCACTAGCCTTAGGTGCTTTGGTACCTGTTTAATTCCCTACCACGTCATTGACTACATACATTTTGCAGTTAAGAAAGTCCACGGATTCGTACACTCTGCCTGATGTTGCTAATTATCCAAAAGATTTTATACATTTAATGGAATTAAAATGCAATATTTTATGCAACAGTATTGCCTAAGTGCTTGGAACCAATAATACTGATAGCACATTAAAAAGGTATGGCATGACCTCCAGTTCACAGGCTATCTCTGATTATCTTCTCAATGGATATACAAACACAAGAAGACATCCAACCCTTGCTACCAAAACACAAGGAGAGTAACAGAATGTAAACACAAAGCTGCTAATGTACACACTGACACATGAGTGACATTCACATTGTTCAGAATAAAATCCAGGTTATTCTTGAATAATGAGCAACAGGAAAATTCCTATAGCAAAATTATCCATAGAATCAAACGCAGACTCATTTGAAATGAGAGGGGTTTTTCATTAAAAAAATGGTGCAGCTAATAATAAAGTCTTTTAACCTGTATTTTGTTATAGGTGACAGGTGAACAAATCACAGGTCTTGAGTTTCTCTACCCTGCCTCTCTTGGTAACGTCATCTCCAGTACCATCTGCTACCTACCAGACAAACAGACCAACCACATAATGAGGTACCAGCTTCCACCCAGCTACCGTGACTAAATCAGAACAAAAGATTCAACGCCTCCTTCAACAAAGGAACACAAGTCTAAGCTGTCTTTGCTAATTGCTGGGTTTCAGGTTGTCTGTTACAGATTTTAAGTGAGCTACAAACTTCCATCAGATACTTAGAGCTGTTGGATAAAGGTACTAGGAATAAAAGATAAATGGAAGCAAAAGGTAAGAGAGAAGAAAGCTTAGAAAATAAGTAACTACTTATGGTAATTTAAAGGCTGTGGAATAATATAAACATGAAAGACCAGGGGGCAAAGTGATTGATATCTCATATGTTTCCGATGCCCCTACGGTTATTAGACTGCAATATATGGGAACATACAATAAACTATGAATTAAAATGTAATTGTAGCTTCAGGCATCTTCTTCATTGTCTGCTGTGGTGTTATGTCTTCATGCACCGTGATTGACAAGGTGTAATTAATCATCTTACTCAGTTGTAAATATGGGCACCCTTCACAGTAGGCATCAGGAAGTGTGTACCAGCAAAGGAAGCAATAGTTGACGCTGATATACCATTAAATCAAAATCAGAACGCTTATATGTTCAGAAATGTGTGTTTGGTGTGATGCTGTTATCGTTTATTTCTAAAATACTGTACCAACAGATTTACTTGATTTGCAAGTTAACTACAACATTAACTGGTTTTATTTATTTTGTCTCTTCTTCATTTTTATAGGCAATGATGTTGTTCTCCTAAAATGTGAGACAGTTTGCTTCTTGTCAGCAAGTGGAGCTCAGCTCAGCTCTCCATCTCCCGGAGCTGCCGGAGACAGACTAGCAGGCTTCAGACTCAGCTGCTCTATAGACTGGCTCGGAACGAGCCCGGGAAATTCTTACTCCATTCATACACCACTTTTTGCACTCCTCATTTACCGAGTTAGACACTTCGGGGCATTTTAAAGTGAAAGAGAATAAGGGAATAATCTGATTGAGAAACACTATTCGGTTTAAAAATAGGACATTTCTTGTCAGAAATGCTGTCCCTAACTGTAAATGAACATGTTTGTAAAGATATATATTTTTTTTTTCAGTATTCCAGGGCAAGGAACATTTTATATCAGCTTCTTTTTCTAAGCGATTGCTATCCTTACCCAGTTAGTGCAAAAATGGTGTATGAGTCACAGGAAATTTAAGTGGTTTGTCTCAGGAAAATTTGGTGGTATGCATTTTTTTGACGCACATCGAGGTGCTGAATGAATAATTGGCAACCTATTTAATGTCCTTCGCTTTAAAGCTGCCTAGTACGTTTGCTGCTTAAAAAAATGTCTTTCAAAGCTGTTAAATATGTAACAAAAAGAGGTTGCTATCACCACTCTGACACGAACAAAGCCATACAGTGAGCTGCCTGAGGTACTTCCAGCCTGGTATTAATTACAAACACAATAATAAATGAAAATTTGCAAAGTTCTCAAATTCCATTTCTTTGCAATGCCAGCTGATGAATGTTTTATAAAAGCACGCAGTAAAATATCGGTCCAGGAACCGGCTATTAACTATTACCCGAGCCAAGCGTTTTGGGGCGAGTACGGAGCCTGCTGGATCTATAATTTCCCCATTTAGCCCTGGCTGTCTCAGAAGCAAACTGAGCTTAAAACAGTAGTGCGCTTTCAAGAAGATGATCGACTAAGAATGTGTTTTATTTTGATTTGAAAAGCTGTCAATCACAGATGAAAAAGACCAGATAATATTATTATATAATATTAGCTAATTGTATTTGTCTGGTAAACCAGGAATATGCAGGAAAGGGAAACAATACAGCTTAAAAGGAAAATACTCAGAATGTTGTGCCCAGATGTTGCACTGAAATTGTTTGTCAACGGTACAAGCAATGGCTCTCCGATGAAAACACAAGGCTGTTTCTGCAGAGGTGAGGGAGGAATCAGATGCCCGTGATCTTACACATTGCACTTTATGCAGCCACAGCTATTTAAACAATTCCAAAACTGCCTCTACGGGTGTCAAAGAGGGAGGGAAATCTTCAACCACATGATCTTCTCTCCAGAGCCCTGTTAAATCCACTGAACTTAAAACAGAACAAGAAGTGTGAAATATGGGTTTGAACATGTTATGTCAGAAATGTAAAGGTTGGAAGCCTTTTTAGTAACCGATATTAATATTGTATTAAATGTTATGAAAAGGTAGGTGTTGGAGAGAAGGGCTGGGCTCGTGTGCAATTTTGTCAAGGTTTTTATCTGTGATTATGATTCCAGATGTATCTATTCCCGCAGGAGAAAAATGAAGTAAAGTTGGCATGTGACATGTGTTTTAAGGTGTTTGGCACAGTTTCCCAAAGTGATGACAAAATGTTCATTTTTATTACAGTGAATTGGTAAAGAAAATACGATTCTGAAGGTCAGTAGCTGTGCATTTAAGATAGCTTGGGAGTTTTATTTTGGGGAATATGGATTTTTTGGTGGTGTGTTTAGATCTGTTTGCCTGACTTGAGCATCTACCATAGTAAATAAAGAGAATCATTTTTACAAAGTGGTAATTACTAGTAATTCAGTAAATTTCCTGCACAGAATATGGCAAAGACTGCAAAAATGTCTTTTTCCATCTAATACTGTAGCTGCTTTTTAATATTTTTAAAGTCTATTTACAACAAGCAAACATTTCTGCTTTACCTAAGAGCTCAAATAAGTGTGATAAGATTCGTTGCAGGAACACATTTGTAATGTAAATGGTCAGATTTCTTTATTTATTATTTTTTTAACCAAAGTGGGGAAGGTATTTTTTTGTTGAAAACTGTTTTGTTTAAAAGCACATAAAGAGTTCAGATAAGAAAGTTCCCTATGGCTACCCAGCTCCCCTCCTCTCTTGCCTCCAAACCCCTCCTGTGTGTAATAGTATCAGTAATTCCATGCTGACAGCAGGGCACCCAGGGCTGCATTACCAGGCAAACACTCACTCATAAACATTTTACAAGTTCAATATCAACCAATCCTAGAGGTTTGGGAGGCTGCCCTGATTGGGTATATCATGGATTTGGTAAACACGGCTCCCTAACAAAAATAAGGTTTGTAGAGAAAAAGTCCAATAGCATTGCCTCTTTGGAATAATCAGGGGCTAAGAATAGGATTAATTCCATATTCTAGAAGTAAACTTCCACAGCTCTGTGTCCATCTGCAAAGATTCAGAGCGATGTGCCCAGTACATTCCTTTCTGCTCTACAACCACATTTCTTTGTGAATTTAACCACATCAGAAAGCACTTCAGATTTCTAACACAAATATTAGATGCATTTAATGTAAGGAAGCTTCCTTTATTGGAGGTGATTTGGAACATTTTGTATTTTATAGGTATATTTAAGAGGTTAGCAGTAGGGGGGAATCGTCTGTGGAAAATCTGTCTACAGCTGAAATTTTCAGATGCAGAAGTGTTGCTGAAATGCCTAATACACACACATTCTTTTGTTAAGTAGCTTACAGGACGATCCTCTTAGCTACCAGATACTTCTTTTCTCGTTTTTCTTTTCTTTTTTTTAAAGTCAAATAACATTTCTCCTTTTTTTTCCTTATTTGTTGTTTTTTAGGAGTATAGACTTGTTTTTATTTTTATGTGTGTGCAGTTTGAAGATTTTAATTTTCAAGGGCTTTACTTTTCTGTCTACAATTTTGTTATCTTCCTCAGTAATCTGCTGCAACTTTGTCTGCAGTGCAAGCCCGAGGAGCACACAGCCGCCCATTTCCTGGTGAATTACTGATAATGATTTACAAGTTCTCACAGATTAATTTTCCATGGGGTAATTTTTCTCCAATATAACGTGGCCCCAATTACAGAAAAGAATGCCAAAGGTTAAGATATTTTCTAATGCAATTTAGACAATAATGTTTTAAGTCCTTGTGCTTATGTTTTAAATTCAGAATCCTATTGATACTTCACATGAGAAAAATAATATAGAGCGTTTGAAAATCAGAAGTCTGGCATTTCCCAGGTATCGAAGAGTGCCTGCCTAATGAAGGCAGAAGAGTTGCTCACTAGATTTATTTTGAAGCAGTGCTTTTAGATATTCATAAATTAAAATGGCAGTTTTCAAAGAGATACTTATTCCTGTTTTATTTGATATTTGCAAGATACCTGACCATTTAATATTTATCCTTTATTTCTCTGAGCTGATCTAATTGCACCTCTCTATTTTGCATTTATTTCTCTTTGCAAACACTACATTATTCACTCTCTCCTGTGCTTATTAAACAGTGCCACCTGCACCAAATGAAACAAAGCTTCTCCATCAATCTATCCCAGCTAAAGAACCCTGACTATATATTATAATTAATTGAAGCTCAATTGAGCACTTGAGTCTGAACTAGATACAGTAACCTGAAAAAACATTAAAAAAATTAGGATGTGCTTTAAAGAAATCTTTTAAATGAAAATGTTCACTCAAAACTGCGAACCTAACCTCGAACCAAGCACTCTTCATCATCTCTGCACAGTACCTCAAGTAGCAATTAGCAGGTCCTTTAATTAATTAACTATTCCCTGTACATCACAGGGATTTTTGTGGCACTAACGTCATCCCTCATAAGTGAATACCAAATCCAGTCAATATTTTGTCACTCTACACCCTTATCTGCACTACCTGAATGCCCACCGCATGTCTCTGAGAAATGAATTCAAAACACAGAAAGCAGGTATGGAAACCAGACACAAACTTTATGGCTCTAACCTGGGGAATTAGAACCCAGAAAGATGGAAGGGGAGTAGGTGCAGGAATTCTTACATGTAAATATTTGCAATAAGAAGAAATCAGACTGGATGCAGATGGAAATGATGAACTTACTTAGAGATAAGTAAAATTTTTATTAAAAAAGCTGACTATTTTTTCAACTTTCAAAGTGCTGTAGACTTTGCTCACTGTGCTGCTTATCTTTAACACTGTCTGCTCTCAGACAAGAACAGATTAATTAAGTGGCAGGTCAGACACAATAAGGTGAAAGGGCATTTCCAACCAATCAATGACATTTTGCCAATTTTATACTTTGCAAACTTTTTATGTATGTGTAAGTGTGGCTGATTATTGTCAATGTAATTTTCATTTGGAAAAATATTAAGTAATTTTAAAGGAATTAACATTGGAAAATGAGACACAAAATACGTATTGCTGGTTTTAAGGTTTACAAAAGATGCAGTATGTAAATTTGTTTATATAAATATGTATAAGATACATGACTGTATGAGGCTATGTGTGTGTGTGAAGGAACATATGTGTATGTATCCATCTATCTATTTCTAGATTCAGACACAGACATATGTTATCATTTCTTAGAGGCAAATATCTGCAGAAATAATTCTTTGTGTTCAGTAGTTTTCTTTAATGTGTAGTAAGTTTATCTTAAGAGATTTCTGTGTTCAGGAAAGATCTTGTGAATTTATGTAATGTACAGCATAATGAAATCAAATAAAGTATGCCTCAGGATTTTGCAAGAATTATGCATTAGGACTCTCTTTCAATATGTGTTATATTTTGAATTATGGAACAAACTTGATAGATGATTTTGAAATAATAAATAATATATATGATGGACTTGTAGGAACAGACACTGTGAAATCTCCAGAAAAAAAGAAAGAATTATTAATTGAATAATATGGGACTTTTGCNTCAAAAATTTCCATTTTCACCTCACGCATTCTCTTTCACCACTGTTACTGCAACTTCAGTAAAAAAGAACTGGCATGTGTAAAATGTAGGGTACAATGTAGAGGTCAGCTGATAAGCTAGGATTGTATCTCTGTTTTTGCTGGGTAAATCTGCTCTTATCAATAATTCACTATTCATGTCGTACAAAGACACTTTAAATTTTAAATTAGCACTTACAATTTTACTTACACTTACACTAGCACTTACAAAGATAATTAAAAAAAGGAAATATGAATTTCTGTACTTGGAGTCCTTATGTCCTAATTTACTGCACATTTTTTTCAATACATTTGGCAAAGGAATACTCTATTTTGATACATCAATCTCAAACAAAGGTGGACTCTGATGCAATTTTTCACTGTTCATTTCCCTGAATCTTTTGGGATATAAAGAATC
The DNA here is from genome assembly GCA_013400555.1 of Jacana jacana. Lineage (NCBI taxonomy): Eukaryota > Metazoa > Chordata > Aves > Charadriiformes > Jacanidae > Jacana > Jacana jacana. The sequence goes on from VZTM01007563.1 coordinate 219,128, forward strand.
GTGAACAAATACTTAACAGTCTGATCAATAATCATTGACCGTTTTGAGCTCCTCGTACCCTAACAAGCACAGCTTGATCATGTATATTTGATCATTGTAAAATTTCAAAGCACCTTGATACAGCAGAGCAAGTCCTTCTATGGTATCTTTTTGTTGTTGCATAAAGTACATATTTCCCATGATTTAGCTCTGCCATTAATGGAAACTTATTGCACATATATTTGATGAAGCTCAAGATCGTGAATTTCAAGGTTATATATCCACAGTATTTCAGATCAATGGCAATTTTAGGAGAGGAAACTCTGGATGTGCCTATACATTCAATGGACCCCAGAGTGCAAATCTGAAAAGCCCTATCGTTATAAATCTTGCATTCCTGTTAAGTGTTGGCATGCACATCGCACTGAGGTGTGTTCAGTTTATTTTAGTGGAAAAAATGTAATAAAACCCTTTCCCTTGATATCCTTTTAAATATATATTCACATATGTATCAAGTAAAAAATAGGCAAGTTCCCAGCTGTGTTAGCCCTCAGCCTTATTAATACAGTGTCAAGAGATAAAGATCTCGGTAAAAAATATCTACAGTAAAAAATTTCTTTGCAGAACTTTATTATTGTTTGTAATTCCACATCCAATGCTTTTCATACAGGAATTTCAGATTATCATCAAAATATAACATTGATGCTACATTTGTATAGCTGCCTTTTCTGCTTATAATCATAATGTTTATTCTAACTTTCCGGGCTTATTATTTTGGACAGATATCAGTTTAATTAGCTTAAGCTGTCATACTCTAATAAATACAGACGGGTTGCCTGGTTCGGGAGGAGGAAGGTGGCTGCAGATTTCAGAAGCAGAGACAGTTAATGCTTTGTACATTATCATGTAAACAGCAAAAGGACAAAAATAATTACCTGATAAACTTTCGATTTCTGAATCTCCCCTATATGCTTTCTGACCAATTTTTCTATAGAAAATCCATTCAAATTAGGCAAGTCCTCTAAATATCTGCAGCATCTGCTGGTTCAGACACCTTCCTTTATGCAGAGTACCATTTTCATATGATAATACATGTAATATGATATAGAATGACAGAATGCATGACAGTTGCCCATAATACATAGAAAGTCACTCAAAGGACAGAAGCGACATTTGGATAATTAGCATCCATTGGGCAGTCAATCATGCGAATAGAAAAAACTGAACAAAACCCACAATGGAGTTAGAAAACAAAAGGGACCCTAGCCAGTCTCAGGATTAACTGCTCTAAAGCGATCTAAATGCTTTTGTATCTAAAGAACTGAGGCTCCCAGGGCTGCCCTGTTCCCCTCTAGATACCCAGGGAACTAATTGTGGCGATCAAAGTTAAAGCGTTCTCTCTTCTTTATAGACGGCTAAATACACAGAAAAATTATTTCTCCATTCCTGTTCATTAAACTATTTTAAAGTTAAAAAACTGATGCCATGTTCTTTTGCCAAGTGAAATGAGCTAGAGTATTGAGATTGTCCTGCTTTTATGGGAACACAACAGCCTGTTTAATTTCAAGTCTGCCTTTGTTTGATTAATATTATTTTGCTGTTGTCCACTCTGCTATCTCATTCTTTCTGAATAACGAAGGCAATTGTCATTAAAAACTCTTGTGTGAGAAAAACCTCAAAACAGCTAAGAATAATAATGCTAATAACAAAGCCCATTAACAAAATTAAGCAGGAAAGGTCTCACAATTTCTTAGCAACTGCCACTCTATAAAAGAAATAAAATATTTTTTCACTCAACATATGCAGCTCAGAACATTTCCTTTCCCCAGATTAGTTGGAAGATGAGGGCAGCCTCCTTTAAAGCTCCATCTAACAGAAGAGAGAGAGAAAAAGAAGAGATACAGAGAGAGCCCCAGGATGTGGAAAGTCATGAAAATACCTACCCTGGAGACAGTATTCCCATAGGATCCTTTTCATACAAATTCCAACTTGCCTAATGCCCTTAATGAACGAAATAAAGAGAGAATTCAGAAAGGCCCATGCTGATGGCTCCTGCTGGAAAGTGTGTGGTTTAAGGCATAGCTGCAGCAGTTCTGGGAGGGAATCGGCTCCGGTCCCCATCAGCCAAGCAGACAGGAATCACTGGGGCGAAATCTTCCCCCTCACACATTTGCAATTGACTTGAAATAACATCACGACACCTTTGGATAATTGACGCCTTCTTACCTTTCGTTGTCCTTTGTAATTAATATTTGTAGATCTAGAGGTTTCTCCCAGCCACAGATAACAGGAAGGTGGAAGGGGTGGGGAGAGAGAGAGAGAGTGCGTGTGTGTGTGTGTGTGTGTGCGTGAGTGTGTGCGAGAGAGACACAGAGAGAGGCAAGGAGAGGAGAGAGAGGCTTTGGTTGTGTGTTTCTGCTTGGGGAATGGTGTGTTGGTGGATTTGTGTGGATGTGTATTTGGGGCTTTGTAAACCTCTGGAGTTCTAAAGGCAGGATAGAAAGTGAAAAGTATGATGAGCTGATCTCCCTTGTCAGTCGTGACAGAGTTTCGGCAGCAGTGACCTTCAACCCTTGTGCTCTGCGTCAGCCCCAACTTCAGCCCCTTGCCCAGCTGCTGTGCCAGCGTCCGAGTGCAGGGAAGGGAAAAGGGACAGCAGAAGGAAGGAGGCAGAGAGAGATTGAGATCAGAAGGGCTTTTCGCCCAGTCAAATGGGCCTCTGGTGACAAATCAATCACGGCCCGTTCAAACCAATGATGCTGCCAGTCTCCAGCTCGCCAACCCCTCCACAACCTCCCCCAGCTCTTCCCGGCTCCCGACATGACACTCAGCTGATGACTGGGGCTCCAGTCAGAGCAGGGCTGCCTTTCACAGGTTCATTTGGCCATTAGCACCATTTCTCCTCCATCTCTCTCTGGCTCTGTCTTTGCCTACCATCTATTTATTTATTAAATGTTGAAAACTAGTATTAGAAGAGGGATTGTGACACACAGAGACACTTGTAAATAGGTTTGTATACAGCCTTGTTGAAAATACCAAGATTTATTTATTTACTTGATTTTATACACTTAGGAAGAGCTACCTGTTTTAATGTAATTAGTAGATCCGATCAATATTACCAGGAAGAAAGTAAGTTGGCCTTAGAAGCTCCTCTCTCTGCCACCTCCTTCCCTTCATTTGTTTTACACAAGCAAAACTGGCTTCACTAATTTCCACTACACCCATAGGACAGGAATTATTTTTCAATTATCTTTTTTTGCAGACATTTGTTAAAATGCAATTTTTAAGTCCTTTCTAAAGCTATGAGGCAGATCCTTAGCTGGAACAAATTTGCATTGCCACTGAAATGCTTGTATTCCAAGGAGTGTAGAGTGATAAAGTCCTAAATAAGGTAGAAAAACAAACAAAAATTTGCTACTAAGTCATAATCAATACTTCTTTCAATAATGGCTTTCATCTGAATATATGAAAAATGTTTTAAAACAGTTAGAAAAACAGTAATATAAGAAGACCGTGTAAAAGTTTAGGAAGAAAGTATTCTCTCGCAGGTTTGTGATCTTAGGAATTGCATTCTCTGTTTCTTCCTCTCTTATTTCCTTGCCACCACCCCACCCCTCCATCCCTAGTACAAAGGGGGAAAATAAGTCAAAATAAGATTTTATTAGAGCATCTGTTACTCTCTTACTTCTCCCTAACCGTAATCTCTGGGATAAAATCTTCCTATAGGCAAAAAAAAAAAAAAAAAA
>VZTM01007564.1:1386-14185 GCA_013400555.1 Jacana jacana
TTTGCAGGAAAGCAGTCTTTTTTTTTTCTTCCGCTTGTTGCTGTATGTAGATGGATTTGCACTGTTACTGTTTAAAAGTGAGACACATTAAATTTTTCATTAACATAACTGTGGCACTCACTGTCTAGGGCCAGCAGGAAATCTTCATCCGCCTACAGTGAGAAGCAAAGTTAGGTCATGAAAAGCACCAAGTTCACATAACCGTCTGCTTCCATGTTACCTTGAACAGCTTTGCACAACATTGCTTTGGGCAGAGCTACCTCTAAGTTCAGTTTTATGCCTAAGAGGTCTAAAATCTTCTTTTTGACTACATTACAAAATGCAATCATAAAACTATAAATAACTGGAATGTAATAACAATTAAAAGGTTTTGAAAACACTACATATCCTTACTCAATGACACCATGGTAGCATCACAAGTGATGTGCTTTCAAAGCCTAAAGAAGCAGCATTCACAGGTTTTGCCAGCAGAAGGATGCTTTTGAAGACATTAGCGCTCCACTTCACATCTGTCTGCAGGGACAGCATCCTTCACCTTTCAGCCTGAACCTTGTGTTGCAAGCAGAAATGTCCAAGACAAGTTTTGAGGCTCCCTCATGACAAAAAGTTAACTCTAATTTTCTGGTAGTTCATTCTTGACCCCTTAATCCATTGGGATTCTGTTGAAAGAAATTCCAAAATATGGTTGCACTAAAGGTTTGCTAGTTTGGAATAAGTGGAGAAATGCATTGGTCTAAACACGTACTAGATATGTGAAGTCCTCAGCTCTCCTCCATCATCTACAATTTTATAACCCATTCCTGTGATCCTGAACCCATATAATAACGCTTTTAAAATTAATAATATAGTTCAGGCCAAATCAACAGAATTAGGCAGATTGTTTAACAGAACTAAAGTGGGTCTATACTCAGTTTTCTGAAAAGTTTCAAGATAGAGCAGATCACTTCTATTGAGGATAGCAGGAGAGTAACCAGATGTTTATGCTAAGTGTATACAGGTATACGGGTTTTCAATGGATTTATACCAAGACAGAAACTTGAAGTGCCATGCAGTAAGCAAAACTTCAGTTAGAAGACCAGCTCAGTCTCCCCTAGAGATGACAATAACATTTGTTTACAGCAGGAGTTAAAATGTTCTTTTCTACTATGACTGCTACAAATATAGAAAAGTTTGGCGAAAGTAGAAGGAATTGATCTTTCCTGTCTAGTAAAAAAAAATTTAGTCTTACAGATGAGGTACAAGCATTCATAAAATACTAAGTGTCTGAGATACAGTGCTGTAAAGAGGTTCCCATTTCAAAGTTATAAACAAAACAAAACAAAACCCAAAAGAAAAAAGAATCAAGTCTCAGAACTAGATAGCGATGTTTAGATTAATCTAGTGTAATATTAAATGTACAGAGAATGTTCTTTAAAGCAGCTTTATAGTTTTTCCAGCCTTTTATCCATCTGAAATTCTCCCACGTCAAAAAGCATGACTCTAGCCACACAATTCCTGACATGTATGGTATGTGTTAGACTGAACTCACACAAGAACCAGCCACATTTTAAAGGCAGAACAGATTACTCTGTGGAACTAAAACTTCTCATAAAAGCAAAGCTATGGCATGGAATAAATTTAAACAATCTCCCTCCTGTATTCTGAACTTCAAACACAAACTAGTAATAGAATCTAAGACCAACTTCAGAGCTCCAAGAAACAGCATTGACCAAGGTCTCCTCTTACTTTCAACACAAGAAACACACACATGCACATGTATTTGCACTCAGTGGAAGGTCAAGTATAGCTTTTCAGGATAAACATCACCTTACTCTACCACGGCAATAAACAAAGGGTCATTTTTACACTAAACAGCCTCACTGGTTACAGCACAACACACGCTTCAGTATGTCTTTTACAGACTTCAGAGGCCATTTGTTTATATTCAAAAACATGAGAACACTGAAGTTGTAAAGCTGAGACTTTTCAAAAGGCTTTTAATATAAGCTTAGATCTGCAAACCTGTATATTCATCTGCACACATCAGCTGTAGAAACTGGTCAAAGCACATAAATTAGGGAGAACTTCATGTGATATGTAGGGCATGATGCAGGATGCCAGTCTCTTCTTTCAGTAAGAATTTAGTCACGCTGTGACCTGGAGGACCAGACCACAGACCTAACAAACATGCAATAATGGTATTATCTTCTATAAAGGCAAAACCACAGCAGCAGAAGTGACACCACATCACCAGCTAACAGGTAAGTTCATGCTTTGACATTTAAAACTGATAGACATGCCAAGACATCACCGGTTTCAAATCCCCTGCACTTTGTAAGTCATTAATGGTAACAGGGACACAGGAATCCTGGTTAAATGTGCAGATTTTCACTTGAGGATGCTCTTATTTACCTCTCTTCCTCTCCTAGACTCCTTTCTGTCTTTTTTTGCCCCTGTTTAAATTCATGTCCACTTCCCTTCAAAATTCAGCCTGGGGTGGTTCTGTTTCTTCACTGCAGAAAAGAGTGGACAGGGAGGGAAAACAGTGGTCCTCACACAGGTTACAGGCTTTTTGAAATGTGACAGCCTGTCCCTGCACACTGCAGTTCATTTCCCTGCTCCTAATAATCTGACCTCTGAAGGTTATTAGCTGCTTATTGTAACCAAGACAAGCTTTAATAAGATCTAGCTCTGCTCCAGGTAAAAGTTAATGAATTCCCTACACTCATTCCTCTCTTCTGATGCCAAGTGATGACATTAACAGACATTAATAATTATATACTTGCTTATATCCCACAGCCTCAGCCTAGACTATGTAGTTAGGCCAGCCCACAACAGCTGTGCTGAAATGATGCGCTCAGCTGAAAGCAATGGATATAAATGCTGTCGCTTTCCAGGGACCTGCACAAACTGTTCTGCCCTCCTCCAAGGAGGGTAGGGCAGTGGCAGCACTAAGCTTGGTAACTTGGCCATGCTTCAGCTGACTTTTATGAGGGGTGAGGAGTAAAACAGGTTCATCATTGCAATGTCCCCAAAGCTTAAAGTTTCTGCACTAAATTATGGAAAGACTAAATCAACCCAAAAAAACAGCATCAACATTCACTGTGGACCATATCAGCAAAGGGGAGCATTCCATCACACCAGCCCAGTACTGCAGACTTTGGTAAGGGCTGGCTGGACCTTTTGTTTAGGTGGGCTGGCTGTAACGCCACTATCACACTAGCATGGGAAAAAAAAAAAAAAAAAACAAAGAATCCTAAATCAGTGCATAGTCTAGATACTATAATACATATTATACATAATTATTATACATAATCCGCATGCCACTCCAGCATGATGGACACTTCGTGGACAGTACGTGTTATCTGCTCCTCTAAATTCATGGCAACATCTAAGACGCTTGAAAGAAGTGACAAGGCCTGTACTTTCAGCAAGGGGAAGACGTGAAAGTGTCTCTGAAACATTCACCACCTCGTAAGAATCCAAACCAGTAGAGAAGGCCACATCTCCCTCTGTGGCCTTGCCATCTGAACCATTACTGGTCAGTGAACAGCTAAGACTTACAGTAGCTGCATTGCAATGGAGTGACGTGAGCAGGTGACATTCAAATCATTCGCTTCCAAGTGGGCTGTATCACCACCATATCCCCTTTTTTCCTGCAGGTATCAGCTGCTCTGAGGCCTGAGAGTTGTGTTACACTGTACAGACTCCCCTTATCTTGTTGCTAAAGAATGCTGTGCGGCTATATACAAATTGATTGTGTACAATATTCGAGTCAGACCTTGAATTATTTTGATAGCATGCAAGGTGGCAATAGCACAAAGCAGGCTGGAATGCCAAAATTTCAATACTTTCTCCTCTTGATGAAATTACAGGTGTGATCACAAACTCAGGAGTCTCCCATTTTGTTTTCTTCCATTTGGCTGAAAGTCTTGCCTTCCTTACACAGACTAAAATTCAACCACCACGACTCCTGATATCACAAGAATTTTTGCTTAACTTGTTAGAAATTTTTCCCTTATATAAGCTAGCAATATTATAATGAAAATTATTAGACAACTGGTTGTGCATAATACAGACAAAGCAGTGGACTAAATCTCATCTCCTCTGTGAGCTCTCCAAAGCAGAGGTGCCAGAAACTCTTCCAGCAATCCATCACAGTGTTTCACACAGTCATTCCTATTAGCTCAGGAAGGAAATTAAATGAGAGTACGGTGACCTTCCTTTCTAGGTTTTGAAGCCATTAAGTAAAGTTATCATAGTGTGCATCACAGGCTTGATGAATACATTCACAACAGTTTTCATTTGTTAGAAGACCTGTTGTGTTCAGCTTCCTCTAATTGAAGAGCAGTAGTTCTGAACCAAATGATCACTCCAGTATTTCTCCTCTGGAAAATCTCCAGGTGGACCATTTTTTCTCTGAAGTGTACTGCCCAAAAACTGGGTGTGTCATTGCAACTAAGGCCTTGATAACATTGAGCAGAGTGGGAACACATTCTGTATTTTGCAGGCAATGCAAATGTTTATTCATACAATTTGCTTCCTTCCACTGCCAAAAACCATGATGCTGCTGATTCATATCACATCCCAAATCCCATGATTTCCCACCTCCTTGTTCAGGAAGCTTTCCGAACCACCCATCACATATTTGATCCGTTGATTACCCCAGATGAATTTAAAACCTTACCTTTCCCCCTCTAAATTGCAAGGTTCTGTACCTGGGTCAGGGCAACCCCCAGTACAAGTACAGCCTGGGGGAGGAGGGGATTGAGAGCAACCCTGTGAAAGAGGACCTGGAGGTATTAGTAGATGAAAAGCCAAATGTATCCTGGGCTGCATCAAGAGCAGTGTGGCTAGCAGGTTGAGGGAAGTGATTCTGTCCCTCTACTCTGCTCTTGTGTGGCCCCACCTGGAGTACTGTGTCCAGCTCTGGAGCCCTCACCGCAGGAAATACAGACTGGTTTGAGTGGGTCCAGAGGAAAGCCACAAAGATGACCAGGGGACTGGAGCACCTCTGCTATGAAGACAGGCTGAAACAGTTTGGGTTGTTCTGTCTGGAGAGGAGAAGGCTCCAGGGAGAGCTTGTTGCTGCCTTTCAGTACTCAAAGGCAGCTTATAGGAAACATGGGGACAAACTTTTTACCAACGCCTATAGCAAACAGGATGAGGGGTAATGGTTTTAAACTAAAGGAAAGTAGATTCAGAATAGATATAAGGAAGAGATTTCTTTTTTTACAATGACGGTGGTGAAACACTGGAACTAGTTGCTGCCCAAGGAGGCTGTAGACACACCCCATCCCTGAAAATGTTTAAGGTCTGGTTGGATGGAGCTCTGAGCAACCTAGTCTAGCTGAAGATGTTACTGCTCATTGCAGGAGGATTGGACTAGATCACCTTTAAAGGTCCCTGCCAGCCCAAACCATTTTGTGATTCTAAATTCTCTCCATAATTCTGATTTTATTTAGAGTTTATCAAGTCTAAAGGACTAGATCAGAATAAAATCAGTCAGCTTGCTTCTAGTTTGCTATTAAAATTTTAGATAATAATCTAACTCACTATTCCATTCAAAAAGCCCTGTGAAACCTCATTTGATGTCTTTGTTGGGTCAGATATCAGGTTAATTTTCTGGGCATGATTATCCAACTGCTTTGTCTTTTCACCCTGTAATTTAATTTACATGCATTTTTGCAAAAGTGTGATGCAAGGGAGTAGCAAAAGCTTTACTAATCTCAAAATGTGACATCTAATGTGTCTCGTTTATCCACTGGCCAATTATTCTGTCACAGAAGGGAACCGGGTTGAACAAATAAACCATGTTGGCGGCTACTCATTTCTTTGGTGATTTTCCAAGAGCTTACAGATGGTTTGATTTTTTTATTTCAGAATTTTTCTCTTAATTGAAGTTAAACTGACAAGTCAATTTCGTGAATTCCCATTTTCTTACAATCTGCTTTTTTCTTATTCTTTCATATTCCACCAGTTTCGTACACTTTCTCAAAGACATGCAGTTATAGCTCTGAGAATGGAAACAGAGACCCAGCTAAAGAAAAAACAAAGCTCAGTAAGGCCCAAAAAATGTGTCTATATTGACAAAAAGAGGGGCAAAGACCCTTGGGCTCCAAGGCCAAATGGCACAGACTGATTCATATCCATCCAGCTAAACGTCATTCCTGGAACACTATCATTACATCCAAGTTGTAAGGTATTGGTAGCCAACTCTGGGTCAGAGCAGCTGAGATACTTTAGCCCTTATTAATCCCCACGCCTCCATAGGTGGTCACATTCACTTCACTCCATTAATGAAGCGGACAGCAGGGTATGAAACCTTTCAGCACACCTTGTGCTATGCTTGCAGGCTGGAAATCTGTGCTGGGCACCAGGTGTGACAACATCCTACCATCTGCTACAGATATTCTGCCTGTTTATGCATTTCCTCATTATGCTTGTCAGACATCTTCAGGTGTATTCTATGGCCCATCTGTAGTCTTGCCTCACTCTTCAGGCTGGAGCCAGACAAGCTGCCCCTGGTTAGGGGGTCTGTGGCAGATCAACTTCATTTGTATCTGGAATTCCCATGGGACTTTCTAGTTTGAGGCAATAGCAGTGCTTGTAAGATGTGCTCCTCCTGCCTGGAACTAGAAGTAGGTGCTGGGAACACTGTCTGTACACAGCAAAACACAAAATATTGCTTTCCATCTCTGACCATAGGTCCAGTTTGCAACAGCTACTGTCTCAATGGAGCATGTGTCCAGCTGGTTCACCACCTTGTGGTCAACAGTAAGGGATGCCCTAGAAATATGTACCATCAGCAGTACTCATAGTGCCATTGCCTGCTGCACAATCCAAACAACTCATCATCATCTTCATGCATGACAGAAGGATCACAGCAGGGCTGGGCTCTCCCATTCCCATACACACTGCCCAGCCTCAGTGGCACAGATGGCCGTGCACACTTGCCTTGCCTCTTTCTAATTCCAGAACCGGAGGTAGCAGTTTGGATAACTCATATTTCCATCAAAATCCTCACAAGCACTTAGCAGCATTCACCCCCTCCCTCTCCAAACACAACCCCTCCTCTGTTTGTGCTTTACCTTCCCACAATCCTATATGCCTGGACTAGACTATATTCACACTGACAATCCCTGCTGTTAACTCTTCTTTTTTGATGAGTAACACCAACCACTGCTATAACTGAAGGTCCGTGTTCTTATCCCCTTTTCTCTATTCTTCACATGTAACTTGCTACCATCTTTCTACTTGCCTTACCCCTACACAAGCACCTGCAAGCATCCCACCAGCAAGTCTCTGTAACTCCCCAGCTGAAAGGCTATTATATAGCTTTCAGCATCTTCTCTCTGCAAATAATCTTTAATAAACAAATAAATTTCCTCATCACAAGGGAGGTGAAAAAACCAAACATATTTAGCTGCTATTTAAGGAGGCATCATGCAGGTGTGCAAGGGAAAGGCAAGTAAAAGGGAGGTATTCCATCCTTCTCAGTTTCTCTTTCAGCAGCCTGTAGCTTCAGCCCCAGTCTGTGCTGGTATGAGCACTGCTTTCCCCATGGCTCCCCAGGAGCTGCTCCAGGAACAGAGCCAGGGGCTTCTTCCTTCCTGTCAATCGCTAGGGATCATTCCAGTCAGGGAGCATGTGCAGAAACCATCACAGGTTCCTACAGCTCTGCTCAGGATACTGCTGCCATGTTAGGTAGCAGGGTCAGAGCTGGTGTCAGGACCAACCCAATGGAGGAGTCTCTCCTTGGTCCATTTTTGGTAGAGAGTTCTGGGATCCAAAATTATTTTCTCTTTACAGCTCCTAACCTCATTGAGCAGGCTTATGCTACTGCTGGCCAAGTAGCCACAAACTCAGAATAATTTGCAGAGATAAGCACAATCATCAGTTGTCTTCCCATACCTTAATGTATAGCATTGATGTGTTGTTCTGACAGAAGTCTGGGCTGCCAGAGGATACCAGAGCTCACACTGACAAACTGAACAGTACTGATGGTTGTGATCCAGTGCTTACTCTGTGTAATGGGCTTGTGTTATTTAGTAGTACAGGCACTGCCCGTGACTAACTCATTGCTCAACAAGACAGTATGCCAAGCAGTAAGCTATCAATTAAGAAGCAGACCTAGTCTTTCTGCCAAAAACAGCTACACTCCAGAAGCCATGAATTATATATTGCAGAACAACTTAGACTCAGAAAATCCATATGCAATTCTGGACATTAAATGAGATTTTTTAATTTAACTGTTGCATTATATAGGTAGGGCATGCCTATCATCATCTAAATATCTTGCTTAGGCAACTATTGCTAAGATATTTTCTTACAAAAAGAATTATAAATTTAGTAGCTGCAAACCTTTAAAATACGAGTTTTTCCAAGACCACTAACACTAATGTGCAGGTAGAGTCTACTGGAAAGCACCACATTTAAAGTCCATGGTGTAAGTTGAAAGAGCGAAGTCATCAGAACCACTATTAGTGTCTTTTCTTGTATCCTATGCTGACCAAAAGTGTAACTGTTACACCGTGGTAATGACGAAAGTTGAATACTGACTTGGAGAGTTAGAGTCTAAGCAGTCCTTTAACAGGTGTTTCCCATATACATTTGTCCCACTGACTTCACATCTAACAGTAGAGAAAATGGTGTTATTCCTTGCATGATGCACAATCATTGTGTAGACAAAAATAGACAAACAGAAATATTGCCACTGAAGTCTATCTCTGCAGCACAGATTCCCCAGTGGCAGCATCTCAGTCAGGCCCTAGTTAAGTCAATTGAACAGTCAGAAGGTTTTGAATTGTCATAACTTGGGTTACAGATAATGCAAAGGTCCTGACCATCAATGCTGGAGGTGTTCGGTGTCAGTACCATAGAAATCTTACCCATATCAACTGCAGACCCCACATGGGATGGGTTCAAGACTTTGCCCCTCTTCCTTTATTATTTTAAAACAAATGGAAGACTGTCATTGCATCGAACTAGGGCTCAGTACCAGCCATACAGGCTAACACATTGCTGCCACTAAACCAGAACTGATTTTTTTTCATCATGAAAACAGGACTGTTGCCAGAACAGTTGTTACAGCAGACATTACACTCCTTGGTATAAGCCATCACAGAGTAGATGTGACATGCCACACCTGCAAACAGCTGTGCTGCCAGACACAAGGTACTGAGGGGCTCCTTTGCCAAAACTTTCTCAAGATCAGTTTATCTAATACTACCTTCAGTTTAGTGTGCCCATTCCTGGCACAGCTAATCCCACAGAATTTTGTGATACCTTTTGTCAACTGCTAAACAAGTGAAAAACTTAATGGTGGAACCACCATCACCAAGGAGTGATTATTAATCATTTACAGTAATTTCAAATTTGAGACATCATCAAAAGTGCATTGCCCTAGTTCAATGGCCCCAGGTCAAGGCCTTCCCTTGAACTAAGGCTGAAGTGTGGTCAATTTTGCTATAATTTCATTTTTTCCCATAGAAAATGTCAACTATTCTGATGTTTTAACATTTTTTCCAGAATTATTTGTTTCACTTTTTCCAAAATACACTGTTATTATCCCCCCCAAATGATTTCAAGTATAAAATGCATGATTCCCAGTGAAAACCCACACTAGATTCTCTTGCAGAGAATCTGGATGAGTTATTTTTGCTGGGATGCAAAATGATACCAAGTTTCCCCCCTCCCCTGGCAGAACATGCCCAAAAAATCCACCCAAACACCAATCTGCCACCCTTGTGGGTATGTACCCTTGGTTCACGTAGCACTCCCAAGAGTGGCCAAAAGCAGATGGTCGGGTAGGGAGGGAATGAGTACAGAGACAATAAATTTTTGTAAAAGGGCTTATACAAAGTGTACTGTTGTGCTGACACATTTGGCATTTAACTTACAGACAAAACAAGCTGTTTTATAGGCAAAGCATGGCTCTTGAGACATAGTCTTTCCAGAGCCTGCTATCACCTCTTTGTTAGAAGTGCTTGCATACAGGACATAAGCTTAATCTTTCATTCAAAACTGAGCAGTCTCTCAAGTGTTTCATGAGATCATGTGCTTCATATACGTTATTGTTACAGAATACTTTTCCATGAAGTGCTCTTATTAGGACAGATAGACTAATGTCAGAGACCTATGCCTCACTAGTGCCTTTCTAGTATGCCCAGGATATCTAGACCCCTGGGAATTTTTCCATCAAGATTTGCAATTAAAGCTATGCGAATACAATCTTTTCAGCTCAAAAAAATTATGTCTTGGGGAGGAAGGATATTCATTCTAAGACAAAAACTCTCTGAACTAATTCCTGCTTGAAGACCACTAGTGGACACTTACTTCTACTAAAATACCTTAAAACATTTGGGTAAATTAAAAAAAAAGTCCTCAACAAATACTGTGCTCAGATTTAGTTTCTGTTTCAAGTGTGATAATTCATTTTCTTTTAAATTTGTTTTGTGTTTTAATATACAGTAAGACTTCATTGGCTACATACAATCTAATGGAGAGTCAAAAGTATTTTGCTTCTCACACTGAATGACTGAACGGAACAAAGCAAGTGTTCACCTGTAACATCTTACCCAAGAGAGGGGAGACTGATATGGCAGGAAACAAAGACCGTTCAGATACCTATCCATTTTCATTACATTTAGAGTTTGCTTATTAATATGTCTTACAATGTTTCTCCTTGAAAATACCAGAGTCAGTGCCAAAAACACAAGAATTAAAATAAGTTTATATTTATCTCTTCCAAAAGGGCTTTTGATGTTTAGTATTTAAGTCTTTGAAATTGTTTTAGTCTTTTTGACTAAGGGAAAAAGATAGAGAGAAAACTGATCTTTTTTTTTGTTTAGACGTACAAGTCTTGCCTTGGATCATCTTCCCAAACACAAGTTCTCATTAGAATTTTGCTATACTAGAGTGAGAGACCTGTAGTTTCAGATATATTCCCTCCATAAAGGCAGTTACATTTTGATTGTCTCTCCAGACTGGTTTAAAACCAGACAGCTCTCCTGTGTTCCCCATAAGGCCTTTTTCACGAAACTGGAACATTTTTATAGTTCTCGTCTGACCTATAAATTTTCTGACATGCTTACAAAGCAGCAACACAGAGTTAATGAAATTCTACATTCTAGTTCACAAATGGGTATTAGAAATATTCAAACACTCCTCCTTACCCATTGACTTTAATTTCTAGAGAGAAGGACTACACTAAAAAACATAACAAGAGTTTTAAAGAACATCCTTTACCTTTTGATCTTCCATTTTACATTCAGGGGGACTCTTTCAGCCCTTCCACTAGGGCACCTAATGCTGAGGCATCCATAATGTGAACAGAATTTAAGGAGTTTTACCTAATGTTGCAATTAGCAGTAACAGGAACAGAACTTGCATCACCTGAACAGCTTCGCATCCTTTTCAGTTACAGAGGGATGCAGAACAGAGCTGTATTTTTCAGGAGCCTTTTTCTCAGTTCCAGATTCAATATACAAAACTAAGTCCTACATCCAATTTCTATTGAGGGAAGCAGCATGTTTTTTAGCATCGAAGACTGACTGTTCAGACTTCATTATTTCCATGAAAAAAAAAAAACAAGGAAAGAATGGCTTCATTGTCTGGGACACAATCTCATCCTAGACACCAACAGGCAAGGCTGGTGCCTCTCTTCTCAAGGGAAGTCTATTTTCTTCTCTGAACTGACTCTCCCAAAAACTGGTTGTACAACCAGGGTCAAAGGGATATTCAGCCCTCTGGAAGCAAGATTTCTTGTTTGCTAAATTAGAGTAAGGCAAATCACTTGCCACTAAAAGCCTTTATGTAGAAGAGAACAAAAGCAGTTTAAATGTATTTAAATACTTTAATCACTACTAAGGAAATATAAAATAAGTTAAATATGTAAATTACTATTATCTGAGAAATAATATCAATGCTTCAGTACTGAAAATAACAAGGACTCTAAAAATGTTAGAAGCGGATAAGACAAACTTTCAATGACATTATGGAAGTTAAAAATCCACAAAAGAAAGGTCAGGCACTGGTTTCAGATATCATTCAAAACATTTAAAGAAGCACGGTTGGTTGTTCCAAGTTGTAATGTCTATGCTTCTGTAGTAGTATTAGGACTATCAAGAAGTATAACTTGATAAGTTCTATTCCAACCGACTCAAATTTCCGCAACGTTCTTTTACACTGTAGAAATATAAATGAATAGTCCTGTTCCATTAAGATGCAGGTTCATTCCTTGAAATAATCAGGCAGGTTGCTGTAAGTGCACAAGAAAGATCACCTCCCTCTCTTGCTCACCATTTCTGATTTGACTTCAGAGTTGTCAGAACACCAAGTTACAGCAAATGAAGAAAACCCTAGGATACTGGCAAGCTACGATAGGGAATTGAGATGGACTGGATTTGAAATTCTAATTCTCCTGAATTATTTGATGTTTACACCTATTTTATTTAAGCTTAAGGCAGTTGTCCTGCCTTCATTTCTCCTAGGAAATCAGTGTAGGTGGCTGTTCTTTATATTCCACTGAACAGCATCAGATACATAGTAAATATGTGGAGCAAACATTTTGAAAGATTAAATAGGTAAATATATTTTGACTTTGCAACATGATGTTGAACCATAGCAACAGGCATTAGATTAAGGAAGATGTAGTGAGTATGTCTCACAAGTTTCTGATTCATTCTGGATATCTTCTCATTCATTTAAGTAATGAAAACAAAACAGCATTTCTTAATTTACTTACAAATGCCACAGCTGGACACTTCTTTTGCTTATTAAATTTGTAAATCAAGTAGACTACAAGAGTGAATGATCA
>VZTM01007565.1:0-79062 GCA_013400555.1 Jacana jacana
CTGAGAGCATTGAGCAAAACTTGCTACTGCTTCAAAGCTGGCTGGAATATGGAATCATGGTAGCATCATCTTTTTGGTGGTTGTTGAGCTTTTTGTTTAAATTCTGCTTTGGAGAGGAAGGGGAAACGAGAGTATGTATTTAAACAGTGTTTGTATCCTGGTGTTAAAAACCAGGGGGAATGAGAGGGAAGTACTGCGTGTCCGTCAGGCAATTTGGAGAGCGCTGTCGGATCAGTTTGTAAGATGAAGCAAGTTGAGCTCGTATTTATATCATGGCACAGTCAGGTAAGGCCATCTGTGGAACTGCTAGGCAAAACAGCAGTTTCAAAAAGTTATACAGCTCCTTAAATGTAAGATTTGTACGTGCAGAGTAAGAAAAGAAATAAAGAGCCTAGTTAAAGTTACGGACAACATCATAAAATCCCCCTCAAGTCTTAAGATAGTTGGTTCTACCTCACTGGTTCTTAGTGTTTTAGCCAGCCATATAAATTACAATATTCATTTCAGTGTTTAGTTTTTATGTTTGTCTCTCCAAATAGTCAGATGTATATAATTATCAAAAAGAGTTTTATTTGTTTGGAAAGGGAAAAAAACATGCAAATTCATTAAAACCAACATCCAATTTAACAATGGATAGCGTTCTTAATTTTGGAATCTCAGCTTGAGATGAAGACAACAATGGGCAGTTGTCACGATACAGCATTGGAGAAGAGAGAATTATTGTGACTCCTTTTTTAATATGCAGCGTTGCAAATTTACTTGTTCATTAACAAATGCAAAATGTGCTTGGGGCACCATATTCTTGGTTGACACTGCCTGGATTTACATCCCATTATCTTGTTATGCTTTTCACTGTATCTTGTGTTTTCTGTCTTTTTCCAACCCTTTTCTTGCAAATTTTGGCCATATTGTTCAAACTAAAACTCGTGTGCCATCAACAAAATGTTGTTCCATCTTGTCTAAGATTATTGTCCACTGTGCTTTGAGCCCCAAAGCTGTACTGTCTCCTCTATGAAATGAATCATATTCCTACGATAATCAGATAGTAGAAAATAATGACTAATACTGGGCCCAGGTGAGGTTTGAGTTTAGCAGTGACAGCAGTAGGTAGTTGACAGTCCCAACTACTCTTTGAGTGCAGCTCTAAGGCCAGTTTTCATTTGCTTAAAGATTTCTCATGGACTGTGTTTCCCTAGCTCATGAGAATGTGCAACTGCCAGATGCTTTGCTGACATCTGCTGCTTCTTTCTTGTTCTTAAAGCCTGCTGATGCTGCAATGACGTATAACCAGAGTGATTAGTTGAGGTTAGTGACTAAGCTAGGCTGGCCATTGTGTGTTCACTTTTTTTCTTTAGGTGCTTACAAATTGGTTTTTAGGTATCAAGGAAAAAGTTAATTAACTTCTCTTTTCCTTTTTGCCCCTTTTGAAGATGAGCACTGCCCTGTCTATCTGCACCGTCCCATAGACTTGTATCCATCTCAGATGAGTTCTCAAGAATAGGTACACCTGTAACTCAAAGTGGTCTGACTTTCTAGTTGCTATGGAGCAAACTTCTTTTGAACCAGCTGACTTATTGAAGTACCAGTTATTTGCAATTCTGAGCTTGGGCTGTGCTGTATCTGTTGTTTGCTGTATGATTGCAGCTGCTGCTTTGAGTGAAGACAAGGGAAAAAAGACATTGGCTAATTTAAGTGCCGTGAGGTCATCCCTTAATAGCTTTCCTGTAACTTTAGAGCAATCCAGCACTTCTCTGGGCTGTCTTACTCCTGGTGATGAAGATAATTGTTTTCCCCCTGTTACTCATGCTATCCCCTCTTTGCTTGTTGCATCTCACTTTGTGTTAGTATTTCTTAACTTTATCCCAGTGTATTTGTGCTGGTTTTATACTTGTCTTCAGTACTATTTTAAGCCTTTTCCTTGAGTTTCAGGTCATTATAGATGTGTTGATTTCATATAACAAGCCTTTATACTCTGCCTCCTATTTTTCCTCTGCAGTGAGGTAGTGTAATTTGTGTTTGTATCTTCTGCAATTTGGTGTGAAGCAAACCACTGCTTTTATTTTGGTGTTCTACCTTTTTTCCTTATATAGGATCATAAGTATTACTGTTGTCACCTTCTCGTTCTTGTTTTATAGAATAGAATGTAGAAGAGCCTTTTTTCTATTAATTTATTCTATCTTTGATGCATTGTATACATTCAATCCTGCATTGCATTTCAAAGACTTGTTGGTCAGCTTGTGTCCCACTGAATTTTTCATGCCTCTTCTTTTCTCTCTTTATGTCTTTACACTTTCAGAGTAAATTATTTGCTGGCTTGAAACTGGAACTCAGCTTTTTGATCTTTTACTAAAACTGTAGCTAAATAGCTTTTGTGTGCACTCCAGCCTTCCACTGGCTGTATCTGACAGAGATAAGAAATTGAAGTGGTGAGGGAATAAAGCTTGATGTCTTTATAAATGAAAGTATTCTTTGGTAATACCATCCAACCCCTTGCTTAATTGCTGCTTTTGTATTTAGTAAGAATAATTGATGACCATAGCGGCTTATGTTACAAATAAAGACTACAGAATGTTTTTTAATCAGTCATGCTTTCTAGCCTGGCTTACTGCTATGTGAAGAAGCATGATTTTGACTTTTCTTTTTTTTTTTTTTTGTCTTGACTTCCTTCAGCAAAGGCTGTTTTGTTGTACATTATGGGACAAAATAGCACGCAGCAGCAAGAACCAGTTTGAGAAATGTGGTAGTTGCATATCTCTTGACTTCTACTTGAGGGCTACCCTCCTGCCGTGTTTGGTAGATTGTATAATACACTTGGTGGCACTAGCAGACCCAAAACTAAGTTGAATAGAAAAAATACGAGCAAATAAACCTGGAATGGCGTAGGTAAAGTTGGAGTAAGTGTAAAGTTCCAGAGTCTGGGAGAGGACTTGGGCAACTTCTTACTTGGTTCAGTGATATTTTCTGTAATACAGTCATTGTTCTTTATTCACCTGATCAATATCTTCAGGAGCTCTTAAATCTGTTTAATCCAAATGTCCTTTATTTCTGCTCTTCTGGCTGTGAGAAAGAAGTACTTAAATGTCAGTATTCCCAGGGCAACGGATTTTATTTAAGCTTTCAAAAATGCTGAGAATTTCCCTGTGAAGACTGCTGTCTCGGTATAAAGAAGTACTATCATTCATTGTGCTGCTTTTATATTTTTTCCTCATCATTTTTATATATTCAAGAAGTTCTTTACTGCCAATTTTGACTTTGCTTTGGAATAAGTTTCACCATCTTCACTGGAAGAGGTCTCTGGATAAAAAGTCTGAGCCTCCGTATTTTCTGTGTCACTCATTTGAGGACCGCACGCTTCACCCTTAGTACGGTTCCATTCAAAGCCGTAATGGCTTTGTGTGTATGAAAGCAGTGCAAAAGATGTGAACTTAATAGGTGCTTATTTTTGCATTTTCTAATAACTAAAGCTAACTATCTTCTTTTTTATTTTTTAATTAGAATCAATCCTGAAAAACTTACAGACATCCAAAAGAGGTTGCAAGCTTTCTTAGCTCAAGATCAGGAGTTAAAAGACAAAGCCCAGAGGGTAAGTCATCTGCTGTTCTGTATGTTTTGAGGCAAGCTCTTCAACTAGAGCTGCTGTTGGAATAACTGACCTGCTCATACGCACCCTAACAGCAGTGTTTGGAACTGCTAAATTATTCTGATTTTTAAACTTTAAAACATGGCATCAGTACAAACAATCATTTATTACCCATAGATGGTAAGTGTTCCTGTTACAGCCCATGTGAGTTAACCTGGGCTCTAATCCCTGAAGAGTCACCTGATCTACTGCAGTTGTGCTGAAGCTAAGGCATAGATGGGTACATACTTATTTTAGAGGCTCAGGTATGCAAATGACTTTTGATTGAATAGTCACTGCTTCTCAGCTGCTTGAGGGTTTTTACTGTTTTGTTTGAGGCTTTCCCAGCTGTTTGAGTCCTGAACCTGGGGAGCAGTAACCCCATACACCAACAGGCTGGGACCAAATGGCTGGAAAGCAACTCTGTAGAAAAATTCCCGGGGCAACAGGTTGTCCTAACAGACAACCAGTTCAATGCGAGGCAACAATGTGCCTTTGCAGCAAAGAAGGCCGAACACATTCTGGGCAGCTCTAGGTAGTGTTGCTAGCAGGTCAAGAAGGGTGATCCTTCCCTACTCTACTAAGCCATGGTGAGACACATCTGGAGCACAAAGCTTGATTCTGGGCTTCCAGTAGAAGACAGGCATGGACATACTGGAGACAAGACCAGTGAAAAACCACAAAGATGACTGAGCACTTGGTGCGTTAGGAGTGAAGTATGAATTTTATGGAGCCATTCTGAGTGGTGTCTGGTGGCAGGGGAGAAGGCAATGGGCACAAATTTATATACAAAAAAACTTAATTTAAATCCAAGAAAGTTCTTTTATTGTGAGGGTGTTGGAACACTGGAACAGGTTGCACAGAGAGGCTCTGTTGTTGGATACTGAAAATTGTTGTGTTCCTTAGCAGCCTTCCTTTTCTGAAGTTGATTTGCTTGTTTCTTTGTTTTCAAACACTGTGGATATCATGAGCCTATTAATTCTATAGTTATATCAAGTGCCCTCCAATGCAAAATCAGGAGACCAAACTGAGATGCAGGGAGACAAGATGATTAGAAGAAATGTAAGAAAATCGTTTAGGTCACTTTAAAAAAAAAATAAAAAAAATCTATGTCAATTTTAAAGAATTCTACCAAGTGAAATGATCAGGCATCCATAAATGCCAAAGCCTGAGCAATAGAAGTTCTACCCAAGGAAAAGATTGCATGAATTCTGGATTAGTGTAAATTACTTTTGATTTATCTGAGCTAGCATGGGGATTGATGGCACCTGAAGATATTCTGGTAAATCTGAGTGATAGGGTAAAATGAAAAGGAGATCATGAATGCTTAAAGCTAGTGTAAGAGCTGTAGGCTTTCTGCCGCACTCAGATGTAAAAAGAGGTAAATTTTCCATATTTAAGGTGAGGTTCATCTCGCTGAACTTTAGATGGCCTACATGAGCTACTCTGAGCTTTTGTTTATAGATATTAGAGAGCAACAGGCACTTCTAGGATGCATCCTGACATAGATACCTTAAAATCCCTTTGGGATGGATGAGTGGTGGTTTCTTTGCACTGCGAGAGTAGCCTGTGTGATGTGACTGAGCTTGGACGCCTGCAGGAGGGACACTGGGTCAGGTGACTTCGTTCTTCCTAATATGTCTTCATTCTTCGAATATTTCTTTGTTTCTTCTTTGTTCTTTCCTAAAATAAAGAGTCTTAAATCAAAGTGCCTGAGGAAGTCAGTGGGAGCTTTGTGAATAAAATGTCTTCAGTGATGTTCAAGGGACTACTTTTAAAACTATTTTTGGTGTTTAGGGTGTCCCAGGCTTGTAGCTTGTGGAATGTCAGCCTAAGCTTCATCCAGACGTTGTACAGGCCAGATGTCCTGGTGACATATTACAGTCCTCTGCAACTGGCACAGGAAATGGCAGTTACACCAATTTGTATCAGAAGTGACAGAGCAGCTGGCTGGGGGAGGACGAGAGTAGGAGGAAGCCAGCATCATATCACTTGGAGTGAAAATACTAACAAGCCTCTCTGGCTTTGGCTTTTTAAGATCTCTTAGAAGGCAGAGATGGATGATTCTGAGTTACAGAAAAGAAAATAATGGTAAAGTTTAAAAATAGCGCAAGAGTAAAATCAGGCATTGGGCTGTCTGTCAATGTTGCAGTTAAAAACTTAAATTTATTTTGAATTTTTTTTTAAATTGGCATTTAATTACCCTTTCAAGCGATTTTTGTTGCAATTTTTCATTTATGGGTAGCAGTGTAACATCATCTTGCAGACAAACTCTATATACATTCAGTTTTTGAAAATCTTGAGGTATGGACATATGCTTTGTCGTGGAAGTGTCTCTCCTTAATAAATATGNAGTGTAAAGTTCCAGAGTCTGGGAGAGGACTTGGGCAACTTCTTACTTGGTTCAGTGATATTTTCTGTAATACAGTCATTGTTCTTTATTCACCTGATCAATATCTTCAGGAGCTCTTAAATCTGTTTAATCCAAATGTCCTTTATTTCTGCTCTTCTGGCTGTGAGAAAGAAGTACTTAAATGTCAGTATTCCCAGGGCAACGGATTTTATTTAAGCTTTCAAAAATGCTGAGAATTTCCCTGTGAAGACTGCTGTCTTGGTATAAAGAAGTACTATCATTCATTGTGCTGCTTTTATATTTTTTCCTCATCATTTTTATATATTCAAGAAGTTCTTTACTGCCAATTTTGACTTTGCTTTGGAATAAGTTTCACCATCTTCACTGGAAGAGGTCTCTGGATAAAAAGTCTGAGCCTCCGTATTTTCTGTGTCACTCATTTGAGGACCGCACGCTTCACCCTTAGTACGGTTCCATTCAAAGCCGTAATGGCTTTGTGTGTATGAAAGCAGTGCAAAAGATGTGAACTTAATAGGTGCTTATTTTTGCATTTTCTAATAACTAAAGCTAACTATCTTCTTTTTTATTTTTTAATTAGAATCAATCCTGAAAAACTTACAGACATCCAAAAGAGGTTGCAAGCTTTCTTAGCTCAAGATCAGGAGTTAAAAGACAAAGCCCAGAGGGTAAGTCATCTGCTGTTCTGTATGTTTTGAGGCAAGCTCTTCAACTAGAGCTGCTGTTGGAATAACTGACCTGCTCATACGCACCCTAACAGCAGTGTTTGGAACTGCTAAATTATTCTGATTTTTAAACTTTAAAACATGGCATCAGTACAAACAATCATTTATTACCCATAGATGGTAAGTGTTCCTGTTACAGCCCATGTGAGTTAACCTGGGCTCTAATCCCTGAAGAGTCACCTGATCTACTGCAGTTGTGCTGAAGCTAAGGCATAGATGGGTACATACTTATTTTAGAGGCTCAGGTATGCAAATGACTTTTGATTTAATAGTCACTGCTTCTCAGCTGCTTGAGGGTTTTTACTGTTTTGTTTGAGGCTTTCCCAGCTGTTTGAGTCCTGAACCTGGGGAGCAGTAACCCCATACACCAACAGGCTGGGACCAAATGGCTGGAAAGCAACTCTGTAGAAAAATTCCCGGGGCAACAGGTTGTCCTAACAGACAACCAGTTCAATGCGAGGCAACAATGTGCCTTTGCAGCAAAGAAGGCCGAACACATTCTGGGCAGCTCTAGGTAGTGTTGCTAGCAGGTCAAGAAAGGTGATCCTTCCCTACTCTACTAAGCCATGGTGAGACACATCTGGAGCACAAAGCTTGATTCTGGGCTTCCAGTAGAAGACAGGCATGGACATACTGGAGACAAGACCAGTGAAAAACCACAAAGATGACTGAGCACTTGGTGCGTTAGGAGTGAAGTATGAATTTTATGGAGCCATTCTGAGTGGTGTCTGGTGGCAGGGGAGAAGGCAATGGGCACAAATTTATATACAAAAAAACTTAATTTAAATCCAAGAAAGTTCTTTTATTGTGAGGGTGTTGGAACACTGGAACAGGTTGCACAGAGAGGCTCTGTTGTTGGATACTGAAAATTGTTGTGTTCCTTAGCAGCCTTCCTTTTCTGAAGTTGATTTGCTTGTTTCTTTGTTTTCAAACACTGTGGATATCATGAGCCTATTAATTCTATAGTTATATCAAGTGCCCTCCAATGCAAAATCAGGAGACCAAACTGAGATGCAGGGAGACAAGATGATTAGAAGAAATGTAAGAAAATCGTTTAGGTCACTTTAAAAAAAAAATAAAAAAAATCTATGTCAATTTTAAAGAATTCTACCAAGTGAAATGATCAGGCATCCATAAATGCCAAAGCCTGAGCAATAGAAGTTCTACCCAAGGAAAAGATTGCATGAATTCTGGATTAGTGTAAATTACTTTTGATTTATCTGAGCTAGCATGGGGATTGATGGCACCTGAAGATATTCTGGTAAATCTGAGTGATAGGGTAAAATGAAAAGGAGATCATGAATGCTTAAAGCTAGTGTAAGAGCTGTAGGCTTTCTGCCGCACTCAGATGTAAAAAGAGGTAAATTTTCCATATTTAAGGTGAGGTTCATCTCGCTGAACTTTAGATGGCCTACATGAGCTACTCTGAGCTTTTGTTTATAGATATTAGAGAGCAACAGGCACTTCTAGGATGCATCCTGACATAGATACCTTAAAATCCCTTTGGGATGGATGAGTGGTGGTTTCTTTGCACTGCGAGAGTAGCCTGTGTGATGTGACTGAGCTTGGACGCCTGCAGGAGGGACACTGGGTCAGGTGACTTCGTTCTTCCTAATATGTCTTCATTCTTCGAATATTTCTTTGTTTCTTCTTTGTTCTTTCCTAAAATAAAGAGTCTTAAATCAAAGTGCCTGAGGAAGTCAGTGGGAGCTTTGTGAATAAAATGTCTTCAGTGATGTTCAAGGGACTACTTTTAAAACTATTTTTGGTGTTTAGGGTGTCCCAGGCTTGTAGCTTGTGGAATGTCAGCCTAAGCTTCATCCAGACGTTGTACAGGCCAGATGTCCTGGTGACATATTACAGTCCTCTGCAACTGGCACAGGAAATGGCAGTTACACCAATTTGTATCAGAAGTGACAGAGCAGCTGGCTGGGGGAGGACGAGAGTAGGAGGAAGCCAGCATCATATCACTTGGAGTGAAAATACTAACAAGCCTCTCTGGCTTTGGCTTTTTAAGATCTCTTAGAAGGCAGAGATGGATGATTCTGAGTTACAGAAAAGAAAATAATGGTAAAGTTTAAAAATAGCGCAAGAGTAAAATCAGGCATTGGGCTGTCTGTCAATGTTGCAGTTAAAAACTTAAATTTATTTTGAATTTTTTTTTAAATTGGCATTTAATTACCCTTTCAAGCGATTTTTGTTGCAATTTTTCATTTATGGGTAGCAGTGTAACATCATCTTGCAGACAAACTCTATATACATTCAGTTTTTGAAAATCTTGAGGTATGGACATATGCTTTGTCGTGGAAGTGTCTCTCCTTAATAAATATGAGCCTTCAGATATATGCTATGCAAATGTGCCCTGGTAGTCATATATAGCAATATGAAAACACCAATGCAAATAATGCAAATGAACTCCTGACCTTGGCTCCTTATACGGAACGCTGGATTTTTCAAAGGCGTGGGTGTTGTGCTGTCTAGCCCGTCTGTTGCAAGCTGCCAAATTCTTGACATTTGTAAGAAATAAATTCCCTACCTGAGTGGCTCAGACAGCAGTGAAACAACATAGCTGTGCACAGAAGCTCACATAGTTTACTGTGTTGAGGGCATGAGGTCTAAGTGATTGGGTCCTCCTAAGCTTGTTGATTTACTTCAAGATGCTTATACTTTGTTAAAAAAAAAAGGGGAGGGAGAAGAAAATTCTTGATTCTTAATTGCTTCAACGAACTTCATGGTTCAGTTGATAGGACATGGTTCCTCTGCTGTTGCTTGGAAAGAGAGAGAGGGTGAATCAGATTGTGGCTCCTTTAAAACCTTTGCAGTTCCTCTCATGGACTGATGCTGCCTTTTGGCAATTCTTGTAATTTTAATATTTAATATGCCAATTCATCCAGTTCTGAATAACAATTTAAAAAAGAATGTGTTTTTCTTGCTAGTTTGAGTGTTACTGCATAGGGTAGGGGTTACTGGGAGACTGAAGTGATGTCTGTCCGTTGAATTCTTCATCGCAGCCGGAAGGACGTGCAAAACACCCAGAGGTGTTTCAGCCTCAGATTCTAGTCATGACCTGTTACTTTGAATTCTGTCAAAACAGTACATAAATTGAATTGTGTATGTGTTAATGGTTAAAACAATTATCCAAGAAATACATCAATAAATCAAAATTTAAATGCAGCAAATTAGTAGATCACAGTACGTGTTGCTTTATGTATTTCTAGTACCTATGAAATAATCTCAGGTGGTTTTGAGGGCCTTTAGCTACTATTGTAATAGAACTGTAATATGTTTCTGATGCCCAATATTAACATTTTCCATTATGGTACAAATTAATTCAATTTTTTTGTAATGTTCAGTTATTTTAAAAAAATGTTGAAGGNAATGTTTTAGGTTGAATGTTTTATTTTAGGTTAAAGGTTTAGGTTGACAGTATTTTAGGATTGGTTTGTGGTGGGAGGTACTGAGATCAAGTAAAAATCAAAGAAGTCATTTGCTCTCTCTGTACTTCGTTTCTATTCTCATGAAGTAGAGCAACTGCTCTGTGCTGCATCTAACTTTTCTAGGTTGTGTATAATTTCTTGGAGTAGGGAATGTCTTTTGCTGGAAGTGTTTGCAGTGTCTAAAATAATAGAGAATGAGATCAGCTGAAGACTTTAATCATCTTTATATTACCATTGTGTGTACTTTGAAGCATCTTATCTTAATTAGTTGCCTGTTTCTTTAAACTCTGAGCCCTACTGTCCTGCATTCAGTCCATGACAAACCTGAAAAACTGTATTGAGTCTTAGTGGGCTGAGCCCTGTTGACAACTGGTAGAAGTGAGTTAGAATGTCTGGCATTTGCTTGTTCATTTTTAGTTATTGTAGGGCTTTTTACACATTGAAAAGGTATGTACTTTCTGCCCGTTATCTTTCATTTATTAATTTCTAGACCATTTGGACCAAAGAAGTACTAGTAATATAAGTGGACAGCTTTATATGTTACGGAAGAGACAGAAAGAGATTTCTACTCTGTGGCTTGTAGAAACTCAAGTAGATCTTCGGATCTGTAGGTGTTGCAACTCTCAGATTCACAGGAAAGATACTTCTTGTTTAGCATTATTTTTTTTTTTTCCATCTGCCACTACAGTGCAAGAGGCAGCTCTGATATTTCTCTTTGTCATCATGTATTAATGAGATCTGACAAATTTCTAGTGTTCAGATTATCTAGTTCTAGTGTTGTGGTTTAACCCCAACCAGCTATTAGGACCATGGAAACTGCTCACTTGCCTCCCACCCCATGCTGTCCCTCCATCCAGTTGGTTAAAGGAGAACAGAGAAAAGGAGGGGGAAGGGGAAAAAAAACCTCATGGGTTGCGATAAAGACAGTTTAATAAAACAGTAATGGAGGAGGAAATGATTGTTATTGCTGGTAAAAGAATAAACAAAGTGAAATGATATAATGCCAGTCATGCTCACCACCTGATGATCAATTGCCCAGCCTATCCAATCCAGTGCCAATCCAGTTATTGTGGAATTCCTGCCCGCCTGGCCAACACCCCATTTATATACTGAGCATGATGTCTTTTGTATGGAATATTCCTTTGGCCGTCTTGTCCTGTCTGTGCTCCCTCTCATCTTCTATGGGAAGCTGAAAAAGTCTTTGATTAATGTCAACATTACTTAGCAGCAACCAAAACAGTATATGTTATGGACATTCATCTCATACTAAATCCAAAACACATCAGCTACTAGAAAGAAAACTAATTCTAGCCCAGGATATTTTAATATCTTTGTAAAATGATGAACAAAATGTGAGCAAACAAGTGTTTTACTCCACACCTCACTGTTGGTGGCAGCTGAATGGATTGAGCTAGCACCTTCCACTACTAAAGTTAATTGAAAGACATAATCTGGACAGGAAAGTTTACCCAGAAACGTACCCTTTGGAAAAATAAGTAAATAAAATTTTATTACTGTCACAAGGTGGTGGGCAGCTTGAGAAGTATACCTCTTAGCTCTACATATCAACAATTACTAGTTGTTACTTCAGTTTGCCAAGGGGAAAAGTATGACTTTATGACGTTACCTAATTTACTGTCTCTTCTTTCTTTTCACCATTGGAAACATTTTTTCTTTGAAGAAAATTCTTTCGTTTAAAGAATCCCCATAAGAGATCAATTCTCCTAACTGTTGGGTCTTTTCCTCCTCTATCTTGGGTTTAAAAGAAATAGAATTTTTTTTTTAATTATTTTATATTCCACATGAAGTCTTAATACAATGATTTTCTCTGACTGATGCCTGCACATAGCAGAACAAAGGTGTGATTACAGGATGCTTGAGTATAACCCTATTAGCTTAATTTGCTGTTGTTACTAGTGTTTGCTGCTTTAAGCCTCCTGATAGGAGTTTTGGCATGTGTTAGAAATTGGGTTCTGAACAACAGAAATCCAGGCATCTTTTTGATAACTTAAAATATTCCAGTATTTATGCTGCTGCTGATAGGCAGGCATAGACTATGTAAAAGAATAATGAGAAGAATAAGAATCATTCCTTTTAGGAAGAATGGAGGGAAAATAAAGCACAAGATTAGGTTATTCTGTTATGCAGTGCTTCCAGCTTTTGTGGTGAGAGTCAGTGATTAATTGAATGAATCTTCAAACCTGGACTGGTCTTACTGAATGTTAGTAAATGAATTTTTGATATGCTGAACGTTGTATAGTGAATTTTTGTTGTCCAGCTGAATTACATTGGCTGCACACATGTGATGAGCTGATGGGAAATGCAGGGTGATATGAATTATCCCAGGCCACAGTGAAATGCAGCTACGTTGAGTTGGATCGCTTTCTGTCAGTGGCTGAGATTGTCAGGACACCTCAGATTGATAGCCAGACAGTCTGTTTTTGCTTCTGCATAATTCAGATGTCAGAATAACACAGCAAGATTGGGAAAAGCTGAGAGAAAAAGAAATAATTGAATCAGTGATGTTTCCTCCTCACTAATTTGCCATATTTTCTTTCTAGCGAAAATAACATGACATGCCATTGGGAAATTCAGCCAATTAATGTGCATTTGATGGAATATTTGAGTACTTGAAGTGACATCACTTCTGTAGTGGTACAGAATAAATGTTGGCTGATGGGCATTGGGTAGAATTGTAGTCTGAAATTGATGATAGATGGCTCAATATTGAAGTTCTATTTTGCATTTAGAGCAACAATATGATGTTAGTTTAATGTGTTGGTAATTGAATGGTTTCTTTTATTTGTTAAATAATTGTATTTTTCTTCCAGTGTTTTGTATCCTACTTGCGTTCAGTTTACTTAATGAAGAATAAGGAAGTATTTGATGTTTTCCAGTTGCCTCTTGCAGAGTATGCCCTGTAAGTATGATCAACCTGGGAAGTGAAAACTCTATAGTGGGACGTTTAACAGTGTATGATAGCTTTACATAGTTATTTTGACTATGTCAACACACAGAATTGCGCAGTCTTGTAATGTATGTACAGTTTCACATATATGCTGTACTTTGCATATTTTCAAAGACATTCTAAGTAGAAATTATGCCTAAAAACAATTTATCTGTACAAAGAGAAATACAGTTGCTATATACAATAGAGGACAAAACTTGTGAAGCAAAAGAATAAAGTACAATAGGGTTTTGGGTTTGTGGTTTTTTTCTTTCAGGCTTGCCCTTCAGCCTTATAGATAATGCCAACCTGTAAAATGTATTATTTAAAAGAAATTGGAGAATCTAAAGATGATATGCTACAGTCTCATTATGAGTGTGATTGGGACATTGCTCCTTGGACATGAATTACTTTTCAGAAGATTCAGTGCTCTTGATAAAGATGAAACATCTGCACTGGACTGAATAGCATCTCTTACTGTGTCAATTTTTATACATATGTGTGAACCATTCCACATGTTGTATGGGAGGGAAATTACTTTTGACAGGTTGACTTCACAGATGACAGCCACCTGAGATTTGTTTTAAGACACGAAGTTTTTGAATAATCTCATGGGATTTAGGGTAGTCAGAAGGGAGCAGGAAGGTGCTCAAAGATGCACGGTAAATTAATTTTATGTCTCTGGAATTTCATACAGAGAAGACTTAAGTCTTCAAACTTGTCAGCACGTGGCATAATGAACTAGATTGTGACAAATTACTAGACTGTAGAACACCTGGTCTTCCTGTGGTGTGCTGCAATTAACATGATTATGTTTTTTAAGGCAGGTAAGCCTATTATGCAGGATGCTCTCCTAATGGACTGAGAGTCTTTCAAAAGGAGAACTAGTAAAAACTTGAAAGATTGCACAGTGTACGTTGCCTGCCCCTTTACCGGTGTGATTTGTCAGCAGCTTTAAAGCTTTACTGTACTTTCTACTATGCTGAATGTAAGGAGTAGTGGCAGAGGATTAGGACTAAGAGTGATGACCACACAAATTTAGCCTTTGTGTTAAGAAAGCAACTGACAGATGGTGGATATGGTGAATTTTCAGAATCCCGGTGCCTCTTTCTGAATTTCAGCATGGTGTACCTTCTAGCGCCTGATATTGACATAGACAGAATAGTCCAGTTCTTCTCAGGCCTCTGTGCCAGGACTTAGTCCTTCATCAAAGTCAATTTCTAATCCTAGTTTTGCAAAGTTACTAATAAGTCATTCCTGTATTAAAATGGAGGAAAACAGACATTTTTTTGGAGAGAGCAGGAGAGTTTTAGTCAAGACAGTGAAATATATGGAAGTACAATCAAAAAGTCAGACAATGATAAATCTGGGAGATAATTTGGGGATTCTGCTCTTAAGTACTCTTCAGACTGGTAGTCTACCTATATACACCCTGCAGTCCTCTGTCTTTCAATTCAGTGCACATCCACTGATACAGTGGATCCGTCAGCTTAATGTATTTGAAAGGTCCTCAAAGTCTGGTACCTTGAATTCTGCATTCAGAAACAACCTTGGCTTACGTTCTGCACACCAACTCATGGCAAAACCTGGCTTGAGAATCCTTAGAATCCTTTATTCCTTTATCAGCAGTGTGTATTCTCTGAAAAATATTTCAACCTTTCTGTGGAGGTTTACTGCTAGCTTGATAGATGCTACTCCACTAAAAATCCTGCAGAGAAAACTGGCTGTTTAATGCCTGTCAGGTTTGCATTTCAGTCTGTCAGGCTGTTGCCTGCTTTCTCCATTGCTCTCTTGCCTGGCTTGTCTGTGCACTGAGATTCCCTTAAGCTGTGTTGATTGAGTCTGCAGAAAAGCAGTAGTCTTTTTGATTTTTTTTTTTAATACATTACGTAAATCTATTATATATCTAGAAAATACATATATAAAAAGTGTGTGTGTGTGTCTATACACGTAAGTATTCTAGAGATTGACCACCTTTAAGCCGTGATACATTAGTATTCGCTCCAGTATCCTCTCATTACAAATTGCTATCAAGACTAATTTGCTGGAGGAATGCCTGCAGAGGCCTTAAAGTTTGGTGAAGGAGAACCTTGGTGCTTGCATGAAAGAGAAACTTGTCTTTTCATTGCAAAGGACAGCTTTTGAAAACAAACATAAGAAAATGTAAACAAACAACAGGGTAGAAAGGAATAATTAGTCTGGCTTCCTGGATGGGAGTCAAGGTAAAGAAGAGGCAGGGATTTGAAATATTTTACTTCTCAGGCACTTCATTTTGTTAAATACTAACATATATGCATCAGTCTCCAGGGGCAGATGTTAATACGCATGTGTGTTGGATGGATGGGTTAGTCACAGCTCTAAGGGGCTGCCAAGGAAGGTAATTTCCTCTGTGATTTTCATCACTTCTTCCAGGAGCGCAGCATATTTTATTCTGTTTATCCCTGTATTGGTACATAGAGAATAAATAAAGCAGGTTGAAGCCAAGTTATTTGGGAAATGTCTAATACACACAACTGAGTACCCAGCTTATTTTGCAGGTATTGCTTACAGATCAGTGTTACAAAGCAGTAGGTGGCTGCAGGTGCTGTCTGGTCTGAAATGGGTGATACTAGGATCCAGCTGTCCACATCTGTCTTATCACTGACCAGGGGAAGTACCCACTCTGAGCCCAGTCCCCAGTCCTCCAGCAAAGGTAGACCTGACCCTTATTGCATGGCCAGGGCAGAGGGTTTCATTAGTTGCATTGCACCATCTGCTGTGAACAAGTGCAGGACTGCCACCACATCCCCCAGACAGTGCCTGTCACAGGCTTTGCACGTCTCATTATGCCTTTGCTTATTTTTGGCCCTCCTTCTTGCTGCCCTTTTACTTCCTTTTCTAGATCCCAGTCTCCTTCCAACTAAAAAGCCTGTGCCTAATCAGTTTTTCCCACTTGTTTCCAGCCTTCACACGCCTGTAACCAGACTGTATTTCTCATGCTGTTACCTAGTTAATCTCAGCCTCGTATGATATTGCTCATACAGACCCCCATTGATCTGTAAGGTTTGGACATTTCTCATGCAACTCCTCCTCAACCAGAGGTTGAGATCCAGCCATCCCTTTGAGTTCTGTAAGTAGTTCTATAAACTTCTGAGCTTTCTGATCC
This sequence comes from Jacana jacana, assembly GCA_013400555.1. NCBI lineage: Eukaryota > Metazoa > Chordata > Aves > Charadriiformes > Jacanidae > Jacana > Jacana jacana. Next base: position 16,245 of record VZTM01007565.1, read on the forward strand.
TGTCATGCAGATCTCTGAAAAAGCTGCTGTCTCTTCTCTCAAGGGCCAGGGTCGTTATTCTCTTAGTCATCATCTTTGGTTCTTCCAGGATCTTGAGCTACCTTTTCTGATTATGCAGCTAAGCCTGGTATTGACCTACACTCGCCTTAGAAGTAAATATACTTGCATACACACGAGTGGCAGTTCCAGTAGAGTGCCTCTCAGAGTTGGCAAATCCAGCTACCTTGGAGAAAACCACTTATTTGAGAAGTCTCTGTTGTCTGTGCTCTGCCGTGTCACCCTATGAGCTCAGGTACCAAAACCACCAGGGCCTGCAACTGTAACGTGGAGGCTTCTTCTAGTTTCGCAAAGAAGGCTACAGTTCGGTCTTTAAAATGATTGGATTCCAACCATGACAATCCTTTTTGGCTTTCTCTTTGATCCTGACCCATAAACTCTTTATTAGCTTGTCTCTCATTATTACTAGTAGAGTCCCATGCATTTGAGCTCCTTAATGGAGAGGACTAAAGCTGGCTAGTCAAATAAATAACACAGCAAAAGCAATTTCTCTGTTTGCTTTGGTTATTAATTAGACCATCTGGAAAGCCTGTTAATTAAGATTTGTGTCACTTCGGTTGATTTGATTTCCCCTGTTTTCAAATGGTTGCTCATCATGTCTTCTGAAAACATTTTAGATGTTAAATATAGATGTGGTGTATATTAAAAGGCAAGTAATACACATTTCTTCTCTTGAAATAGCTTCTGGGAGTATTTAACCTTTCCCAGGTTATTTTGAATCTTTCTCTGAACCTGTTCTGCAGTAAAAGAGATCACTGTGCTGTGTTTTCTTGTGTTCAGATCATTCTGAAGAAGTTCATTAATGGAATACGTCTAATATTTAGTAAACGTAGTAGCTTAATATTGGAATGAAAGATTAATTTGTGTTAAATTGTTGTGTAGCACTTCTGCAGAAGGGACCTCAGTTTCCTTACAACTGGCTCGTATTTCACAAAGGGCTGAAACTCTAGGTGCAGATTAGGAACTCTTCTGACACTTAAAAATGAGAAGATTGTACTGGGCCTTAAATTTCCTGTTCAAAGTGTCTTGGGCAAGGACAGATTTTGCTCCGAGTGTCTAAGACTCATATTTTTCAAGAATTAGAGATGCCCAGGTCTTACAGAGGCACAGCAAAGTTAGTGTTTTAATGTAAACATACTCAAGATCTTTGTGTGACCATAATTAACAAACGGTGGAAAAGGCAGTGTCTGATACACCATTTGTTTTAATTTAAAAAAATGGTAACTAATGTTTTATTTTCCTTAATAGCAAACAAAAGTGGTATTCCTCTTAAAGCCATACAAAGTTCTTTTTTTTTTCTGGGGTTTTATTCTTTTAACTTATTTCCTGAAAATAATTGTCAGTTTGCTTTGAATTGAAGGAGGTACCTGAGCATTGTAGGTGTTTTGTTCTGTTACTTTTATGCATTCCCTGATAAATGTTAGGGAATAATGATGTCTGGGTACCTCAGTTTCTGTCCATGAATAGAATCATTAGTGGTACTCTCATTTATAGTAGTGAAATAATCTGTTGGTTTCAGTATTGCTTTTGGAAGCTGATCAAACATGTCTTTCTGTAAGAGTTTGCTCCCACAAGTCAATGCATTTCATACCAAAATATGAAACAGCGTTGTTTGGTTTGTCAGCTGAATTTGTGTTGCCGTTTTAAGGCTACCATAGTCTGAGGACTACACTGTGGTGCCAGTGTGGTTTTAGTGTTCTCTGATAGTATTTATGAAATATCACTAGGTAACTTAACCGCTTTTTGTCTGTCTTATGAGAAGATTTGGCACATTTCTTACTCCAGGAGAGTATGAATTCTAGCACTAAAAGAATAGCTGTGACTTCAGTTGGAGTAGGAATGTGGTCTGAGTGGCATCTAATGAATTAATGAAAACTAATATTGCCTTTTCTAGTTGATGGAAAGAAAAGCTGGGTCATGGATTCAGGTTTTTTTTTTCAGTTTAGCTGAACTTTAGATTCACCAAATGATTTTATAAATTTAATAAATTTTAAAGAAACTGTTATTCTTTACAACATGAGAAAACTGGCAGTGGTAGAATGTGTTTGTCCCAAATCGTTCTCTGTTTGGAGTATACTATAGAAAAGAGGCAGCAATGAGCCCAAATGCTGACATGATCTGATCTAGGTGTTACCGCTCTGGTAGGGAGATTGGACTAGATGATCTTTCAAGGTCCCTTCCAATTCCTGATATTCTATGATTCTGTGATTTCTTTGAGAAGTTCTGTAATTAAAAGTGTTTGGGGATTAATTGTACATGACTTTGTTTAAGCTTTGTTAAGCTAATCCTGTTACTTTTTACCAAATTTGACAGTGACACCTTCCTTCTTCCCGAAGTCTAAGGGCTGTATTCTTTTGGTTCAGATGTCAATTGAATTCTGATAGCACTGGTCTTTTTTGGTAGGGTTGCTAAGCAATGTAGAAGAATTAGCTAACACTAACTGATANAATGTGGAAGAATTAGCTAACACTAACTGATAATTAATTTTATGCAATTTTTAAAGAAAGACATCGGTGCAGAACAGAAACCTGGTGGTGGGATTTCATGGCCGAATGAGAAGCTGTGCTGAAGTCTCTTCCACATCATGGGCTGCTCTTACTGACTTGTCTTTTTTAACCTTTCCTATGGAAAGAGAGTACTTTCTTCACCTTGTAAGACTTTTCTCTGTGGCTTTGGTGTCCTGGTCTTTGATACTGGCTCTGGAGAGGTAGAAGGTATCAGCTTGAGAGTTTGCAACCCTGTGTAGATTGTGCCTGTGTCTGCCTGCATGAAAAAGAAATGAACCCAGATTGCGGAGTTGCTGTACAGTACTACTCCTTCCAGTACTTTGTCAAGAGTTGACAGCAATACTTTCTGTAGAATAATGTAGTGAAATCTGGAAAAGCGGAAAAAACTGTTTCTCTTGCAAAGGTATTTTTTTTTCTTTCTTTGATCCCCTTGNATGTGTTATGTGGTCCTCTCAGCAGTACACTGACAATAAATGTGCAAAATACACTGAATAAAAACTTACTTTGCTATTTCTTTTGTAAAACTCTACTTGCTTTACCAATGCGGTTCAATGTTTGTTGAATAACAGTGTTGGGTTATCAGAAATGATAAAAAAAAACAACTGAAAAAAAAGAAACTTTACATTAGGGCTTTATTTATGGAAAATCGTGTTCCTCCTCCTCATAGTGGGGGTTGCTTTTTGGGGGTGTGTCCATTTTCCTGTGCTTTACCTGTGGCCAACACCAAAACTGCCCCATTCAACCACAGGTGTGGGTGGGTTTGATTTTATTTTTTGCTTCTGTTGTTTGTTATTTAAGCAGGTTGTCTCTACCATTGGCTACTGCTAATAGCTCTAGGCTCTGCAGGACCTACAGTCCACTCCTGCCGCTCCGTTTGGATGCTTCACAGGCTGTTTGTAATGACATTTCTGCCAGGAAGCATACATAAGGTTTTTCTCCTGTGACACAACTCAGTCTTTTTTCTTTAGAGCTGTTTGAAGAGAAGACATACTGCTCTCTGCTTCAAACGAGCAGTGTCAAGATGTAGTGTATACCCGTGCATAATCTGAGTCAAAAGAGACGGGTCTTTTACGTATGTGTGGGCATGTGTACATATGTAGCCATTTTAGTTGGTTAAATAATTTACTCTGGGGTTTTTTAACAGTAGCAGCGGTCTCCATGTGTTCCTTGCACAGTACCAGTGTCCTCCTGCATTTTTGATTCACCTGATGAGAAGGCTCATAAAGTCTGAACGAGATGTAAATATTGCTTTTTTTTTTGAATTTGGATTTGACAGGGTCAGGTGTAATAATAGTAGGTGATTTACAAAGATCACTGAAGTCAAATGATCTGATGGAGACAGAGTATGTGTTCCCGTGCAATGCTCTCCAGTATTGTTGCTACATAGTATTTTTGCTTTTGGGGTATTTTTTGTCCCTTTATGCATAGACTGTTGTTTGAATTGTTGTGAAGAACTTTTTAAAATAATAGTATTGTTGGCATTGTTAGTTGCATATACCATGCAAGTAAAGCCTTGCTGTAGGGGGAGGCAGACAGGTGGGGTTTCTTTGAAGGAAGAAGTGTCTCTACCTTTGTTTTTTCTGCAGCTAGTCATTTATCTGTATTGTGTTTGTTCTTCTGATCTGTCCATCACCATGAGATGCAGGGGATAATGGTCTGGGTGCAGCAGTGAAGGGCAGTGACAGAGATCAGTGCTTTCTCAGTCCTTGACTTGTCTGTGTGTCTTCAATACTATTGATGTTTCTTCCACTATATTTTACTGTGAATCACGGATAATTTGTTCTTGTCCACAGCTTTTCAGGTTCTTTGTTTGCTTTCTCTTCTGGTAGGATTTGTAACTATTCTTTCGAGTTCTCAGTTATTTCACCTTCCTTCTTCCCCAAAGTTCCCTTGCATTTTTCAAGGTAGATAGTCCAACTGTACTCCAAATATTGTTTTGTAAATATGTTGGTTAAAATCTGTAAATATGAATCACTGAATTAAAATTGAATCACTTGAGCCATCAATGAGTGCTTTGAATTTAGTCAGCTTTTGTGTATCTAGCTTTCAGATTAATTTAGCTGTTTAATTCCCTGCTTTAGATCACTTGGTCTTGCTATGGCACCTCGTGTGAGATTTCTTCAAAAAGCTCGGAAACAGCTTTGTGCAAATGAGGCAGCTGTTGGGATGGAGCACTTGAAGGAGACAGAGCAAAATAAAAATGCCATCTCTTCGATAAACAATGAAGGAGTGGAAAAAGGTGGAACTAATTGCAGTGGAAAGGTACCTGCTAACAAAGCAAAGGAGAAGGAGAGAAAGAAAGAAACTGAGGAATGTTCTGCTCCCAGTGAAGATGCTGAGAGTGGTGAGTCTGCAGATGAATCTGAGGAAGTATCTGAGGAGGAGGAGGAGGAAAAAGAAGTTCCTGTACCAAGTAGGGTTCCAAACCTAGATTCCATACAGTTCTATGAAGATGATGATGATGATGATGATGATACTAAAGATCTTGACTTGCTGACAGTGAAACGACGGGATGTTTTTGGTGTGGAAGCTAAAGATAATCCAGCACCGGTAAGTTCATTTTATATTAAGGCTTGTGAATCTTAATGATTTGATATTGGACATAACTCCAAATATGGAGAGGGAGTAAAAAGAAAATTCTGCTCTTACCAGAATATTTGATTGAATCTAGATGCATCATGCATATGTATCAGAAATCAGAAATTGCTACCAAAAGATAAATGGTGTGACTTACACTTTTATCATTTTATGTAATTAGCAGAAACTAATTTTATTTCCATAATGAATATCCTTGTAGTTGCTTTAATTTATGAATAACATGATTTGAATACCTGGAAAGTTTTGACAGTTCTAATTCTTATCCCTTATTAATTTGCTTGTACCTCTCTAAAAGAGCTGCCACTTCCAGTCATACTTTTGATGCCGTGCAGCACTTTGTGGCTGTGGGAACCAGATTGCAATACATGATGAGCCACTTCCCATACAAATTGTATCGAGTGATCAGCCTTCCAACCATGATTTTTACTTTCAACAGGACGTTTCCTGTTCGGAACTGAGCCAGTATCAGACAGAGTGTGCATGCACTTCTTACAGTTATAAAGGCTTATTAAAAGTATTACTGTAGATCTTTCATTTCCTTGGCAAGTAGCTTTATAATTCAGGGTTTCTCTGTGGTTAGCGTTCTGAGAAATGATACTTTTCTTTAATCTTTAAATACAAAGTTATAGTAAGAGTGGGGTTTTTTATTATTTCTATAAAGCAGATTTGGTACGTGCATACTGTGAATTTTTCATATATCCTTTGCTATCTAGCAACTATATCTCTGTAGTAAAGAGATCCAAGCAAAATAGCCATCTGCTTCAGCAAGATGTTTTTCTGAACTTGTATGTGTGCAAGGGGAGCCTCCTGTTAAGCAAAGTATTTGTTTTTCCAACTGGTATTTTAAATCTTTCTTTTCCTGTGCTGTTATTTAACAGCACAGGGCGCTTGTCATGAACTTACGCTAATCAGCCCACTAGCTGTGTTTATAAGCAGCATCTTCCCTCTAGTATTTAGTGAAGTGTTATAAGCTGGTTTTGTCAGCTAACTTTGCCGAAGATGAGCAGTTGCACAGGAACCAAACCACCACCCGCGCTCTCTCTTTAACTGTGAGGAGGCTGCCACAGATTGCCATCTCCTCCCAGAAATATGGGAGGAGGATGCTCCTGGAATTAGCTTGGTGTTTCTGTTTTTCAAAGCCTGAGATATCCTGCTGTGGCACAGCTGCTGTCTAACAGTAGCTTATATTTCTTAATAAATTTCAGTTTCATGTAGAAAAGATATTGCTGCTTTAAACACAAATTTGGAGTAAAGGGTTTCTGCCTTAGAGTGATGTTCTCATGGGTTTCATATTGCTCCCACAGTTACCCGTGCTGAACTGCACTGACAGTTTTGTGTTGCTTTTGTATGCTGGAAAGTGAATGGGGAAGTTTTGTTCCGGAAATGGTAAAAAGAGAAACCTTTTTTTGATGTAAAAGAATCAGGGAATTGTCAGGGTTGGAAGGGACCCCTAGAGATCATCTAGTCCAACTCCCCTGCTAAAGCAGGATTGCCCAGAGCACATCACTCAGGACTGCATCCCAGCGGGTCTTGAAGATCTCCAGAGAAGGGGACTCCACAACCTCCCTGGGCAGCCTGTGCCAGTGCTCTGCCACCCTCACTGTAAAGAAGTTTTTCCTCGTCATCAAATGGAACTTCCTGTGTTCCAGCTTGTGCCCATTGCCCCTCGTCCTATCACTGGGAACCACTGAAAAGAGTCCAGCTCCATCCTCTTTCAGCCCACCCTTCAGATACTTATAAGCTACTTATAGCTTATATCTGCTTATAAGATACTTATAGCAACAATTTTATGAAATACATTAGTGATTTAGAAAGTAATTTTGAACCTCACTGGGTAACCTTTTAATACTTTTCCAGCATGAAACATTTATAAGTTGCTCAGGCAAGTCAGACATGAATTTCTGTGATTCAGTGTCGATAAACTGCAGTAGGAGGTGGTGGTTTGTACGCGTTGTGCAGGTGTGGAAGACCTTGTATCACCTGACACCTTGTTCATGGGGCATAATAATGAAATAATTACTTATGCTTCTAATACTGTGGTAAAAAATAATAAAAAGTGTCAAGATCCATGTCATTAAGAATTTAAATATAATTTAAATAATCTCCTACAGAAACGCCTATGGTACTTTTTAGAAAGCAGAAATGCAGAGTGTACTGATGTGGGAACTAGTCTTGATCAATGCATGTGGTAGTGTGGTGTTTATTACCTTAAGTTACTGGGATAATTGTTGATAAATTGTGGAATGCTTTAAATGTAAGGATTTTATTTTCAGTAGGAGTAAGAGACTAAGGTTTCTGTTACTAACCATGTATTGTCTTTTTATATTTTGGTATAGAAATAGTCATTATAGAAATGACATGGAAAGACTCAGGCATTTTGCATCTTTTAGTTCATGTGTATATCTCAGCACCACATTTTGTGGATACTAAAACCAAGTTGGTAACTTGCAATGCTTTTTACAGTCTTTTCCCATCAATTTATTTTCTGGTTGAAAGTTCTGAGGAGTATATTACTACATTAAGGTAGATCAGTTCATATCAATTCATGTCAGAATTAGAAAGAGCTGGTTCCTCTGGAGTGTGAGAAGTGTGGAGCAGCTTAAGTACAGTTTTCCTGATGCTGTGCGTTGGGGTGTCCTAGGGAGGAGCCAGGAACCAGTTTGACTACAGTGTACTGGGTCACTGCTGTAGTTCTAGAAAAGGCAGTGCTTTAATTTCTGGTATCGAATGCTACAGAAAGTCTAGGAGTATGAACATAGAGTGTGTACTTGGTTAGATCATTTAGGAGGTTTTTTCCTGTGTGCTAAATGAGGTAGGAAACATTAGTATGTGATGATCTAATTGGGAGATAATGAGTATGCCCACAAAGGTTAAATTCATTTTGCATTTATGCTTTTAATGCCTATGATTGATTTTGCAATTTTGCTTATATTCTGCTTATTGTTGACAGCAAAAGAGTCCCGCTGCGATTGTTGAGCTTCACGACTTTTTCATAAATGGGAACATTACGTTCAGCTCAATTTTTGAATAGAGGTTTTTTAGAGACGCCGTGGCTTCCTTATCCTCGTGGAAGCTTTGGGCTGGCTCCAAGTATCCTGTGGGGCGGTGTAGTTCCCTGGCCTTGGATTGCAGGTGGGGATGGCTCTTTGGAACAAGGGAAGGGAACTATGTGAAGAGAGCAGGCATCGCTTAAACTGATGATGGAGCAGAAGGGGATTCGTGTAACTTCCTTAGACCATTTTAGTTTTTGTTGAAAATACACGGTACCCAACCTGACAGTGAAAGGTAGGCTATGATGGGAAGTGAGACCCATCCAGTGTTAGTTCCTCTATGAGCACAACTTGCAGCTCAGTTCCACTCCGCTCTTTCCCATTTTTAGCATGGCCCGTGGCCACCTGCGCTTTCTGTCTCTGACACTTTGTGACAACGCATAAAGAGAAAAATTTGTTCTCTTCACGCTGCCATATAAAAGAAAAAACCTTGGATGAGATGAAAGACCTTGGCAGATACTACAATTTTGTTATGAGCTTCTGAACTCATTTTTTAAGAAGTACTTACTAGCTGCCCTATTTATGAATTTTACTTAAATATGTCAGGATTTTTAGCTGGTAACATAACTCATGGGACTTATTTGGAAGTACAATGTTCTTATGCATAAAAAGAAGGTCAGCTATACACATAGAGCCATTAGCAATATGCAGTATTTAGCTGTTGTGTTAACATTATGGAAATTATTTGTTTAAAGTGCGCTTAGCAATACTAACGGTATTGATGTTTCAAAGACTGCAAGTACTCCCTGGTTACAAACCTTGTTTTTAATGCTAACTTTGTGAAATTGGTTGTTGCATTTGGAAATGCAAAGACTATACTTCTTAAGCTTCAAACTTTATTTAGTTTATTTAGAACTAAGATTAAGCCTATAATATTTTTTTCCTTGGTTTTGCTTATACTGTAATTTTAGTCATTTTGTCAGACTTGTTGTGTAATGTCAGACTTGTCCTCTGCTTCAGGATTTTCTGTTTTAGGATAGAGGACATTAAATGACTGAGATCTTAAGACTGCTGTGACTCTCTGTCATCAGCCTATCTCTTGATTTATGGATCCCTAAGACTTTTAAGTAAGTAGGGCACTTAACTAGTTGCTTGAAACACTGTAGTACTCATAAGCTTAGAGAGGGCTGCCTTAAATAGTACTTGCCAGTTCTTTGGAGTTAGTCTGGACTCTCAAAGAGTCTGCTGTTTTAATGTGGCTATGGAGGGAATTCCTTTTGTATATCATGATTCTGCCTCTTGTTACCACCCAGAGAAATCAGAATTAATTTTCAGAGCTGTGATTCATCTTGGTTGCTTCTCTTACATTGGCTTTTCCTTCTGAAGGGGATCTCTCTCCTTCTGTTCCGTATTGCAAGATAGATTTTTGACAATCTTGTGTTTATATTGTGCTCTTTCTGTGTGGAGCATCTTCTCATTCCTCTTAACGGCTCTTACTAGCTCTTATACTTTCATATTAGTTTATATTAAATGTGTGACCTTGTCTCCATGCTGCTCTTCAGAGGGAGAGAGAAAATACCCAAAGAAGGGAAGAAGAACTGGAGTGAGCTGGCTGGTAGTGGCGTTGTTTCCCTGTGGAATAGCCCTCTTTGCTTTCACTGTAGCAGAGTGTTTGCGTCCAAGAGAAGAAAGCTGCTCCGGGCATCCCACTAGCTACTAAAGGAGCATTATTCCTTGGAGGCATGTTGCAAAGCTAGCATTCTGGCAGAGGAAACACAGGAGTTATTTATTTTGAAGTTAAATAAAAGTCAATACTGTGATGCATTATATACCATAAATTTTCCTTCTTGCAGAACGCAAGTGCCTTAGGTTCTCAGCCTAGTAACAGTGTGCTTGTGTATTTCTAGTTGAGTTATAGCAAGTAGTCATTTACATGAAGTACAAAATATTTGCATACAAGTGAAGGAGGCCTGCATTTGGACATTAGCCAAGGTGCTTCAAGAATACAACCTTAAGAAACGAATCAGCCACGAATGGAAATGAAACCCGCTGATGGTACTTCAAGCCTCTTTATGCACAGCAGCTAACAGGGAATGCATTCCACAGAGCAAATGGAGAATCACATTTTTACCCTGTGCAATTTCAGTACCTTAAGTACAACCAAACCTTGTTTTTTAAGAATGTCTGTGGTATTCTATGAAATTTTAAAAAGTCTTGTCTTTCAGGAGTGCTTCTATATGTTACACAAAGGGCAGAGGAGAAACATTTTTGTGTGTTCTTGAACAACTTTGTGTTAGTTAGGGTCATTGCTTTAGTGCCCTTCTGTCTGTTCCACATCCATTCAGAGCTCTCTCTAATGATTTCCATTTCCATTTTTTTTTTTTAGCAACTTACTAGAAACTTATGTAGTGTATGAAAAAAATAGCTGTAAATGTTTGAGTTTCTTGCACCTTTAAGGCATCATTCCAGATACTTGTGTCAATCCCTGTGACGTTTAGGAAAACTGAAAAATCTGTAGGATTAAAATTCTCTGAGTTACTGGTAAGGTATATATTGCAAATAAATAGTTGCTGTATGTATGTCTTAAGGTATGTGTGCAGCATAAAGTGGTCCTCCTAAATATTTTAATCATGTTTAAGATCTGGATAGAAAGTATAATTTAAGGATTCTGTTTTACTGTATGCCCTTATCACAGATCTCAGCTTTCTGTATCATCAGAGTACATAACTCTGATGTGCTGGGCTTAGCTTCTGTGAAAAGCTTTTCATTTGAAAGTGCTTTTGAACCATTGGGGACTGTAGTATTTTTGACATCCATCCACAGTCCATCTTCTGGGCCTCTCTTACTTTTGTAAATAAGAATCTGGCATAGAGAGATGCCACATGTGAGGGGACTTGCTTTGAACATTTTCATTGCAGCTCTTTGAAAAGTACCTTCTCCTTTGAGCCAGGAAAGGCTCCCCCGGGTCTGATGGGAGTTGTTCACAAGTCAGCGGCTTTTCCAGCTGGCTGCAATGCGCTGCTTGTCTGCTGTGGCGAGGGCTGTTCACACGTTAGTAGTCACTGTGGCACACTCCTGAACTAAGCAGTGTCACAGTTTTATTGCAGTTACTGAAGATGTGGGATAAAAAAAGTCCTTAATTCCATATGCCCTCTGAAGCAGCCTCACGGGTTGTCTTCGCTCTGCTGAACCTGCTGAAGCATCACATTGTTTGCTGTCCTAACAAGAGGAGGCTCTTTTGCAGAGTGTTTCTGTGGCTGATGTGTACTTTGAAGTACTTTGCAACTCGTGCTTACCAGTGTAAGGTTTCAACTTCTTTAGCAAAGATCTTGCTGCTGGATTGACAGTTCGTGCAGCGCAGAGTGATGGGAGCAGGTTAGACTATTCCTTACGTGCTCAGGTTTCAGCAGCTGCTGTGAATTCAGGTTGAGAAGAAGCACACTTTATCTTGTGATTGAATAGGCTCGACATGATGGAGATGTGTGGTCTTGTATCTCAAGAAGTATTATGGTACTGTATGATCTAAAATGATTCACTAAAATATCATTTGTTAAATACTTCTAGTAGGTTACTCAAGACTACAGTAATACCTGCAGTTTTAACTGTGCTTAATTGCTGATTTATAGCTTTGTTTAATATATTGCAGCAGTTTCATAGATGAGAGTGAGCCAAATAGTCTGCACTAAAATTGCCTAGTTGTAATCAATATTCTCTGAATCCACAGCATTTGTAAATTCTACAGTGCCACAATTTCCTTTAAAATCCTAAGTGCCTGAGTGCTTGCTGAGTGATGGCATTGCAAGTATTTATAACTGTGACATAGTTTTTGGATAAGTGATTTTCTAGAAGTTGAGTACTAAAATTGTGACATGCTACTAGAAATTATACAGCACTAATTTTTAAAGGAAATGCTGCTTCCTGAAATAGTAATAGAGGAGACCTACTAAGAAATACGAATCCGGAGTCTCCCAGCTCCTGTCAGCACAGTGCGTAGTTAAAATCATGAGAATTGTTCTTTACTGTATACGTCAGTGTATTTTCTGATGCAAATATCTGCTACTGTAGAATTGCTTAACTAACTGCCCATGCACATTTTACACAACATTCTGGGGCAGATTTCTGAATTTGTATCTGATCTGTGTAATTTTTAGCTGGAATCATTTGATAATTATGGGGAAAAATTTGTGGTTTTGCTGCTGATTGATCAGCTGTTAGCCAAAATGAGCCCCTGGGTAATTCATTTACAGTATCACTAACATGGAAATTGTGATTTAATGGCTACTTTAAAAAGGAAAAATATGGTTAGTACACTGCTTCCAAATTGTGAACCGCTGACTGAGCGGGAAGGAGGCCAGTGATCGCAGAAAATGTCCTGGGTCCCATGGAGCTCATGCTCCTTGGTTCCATGAGGCTTTGATTTGTCCCAGCTGAGCAGAGTTGTAGAGTTGGCCAGGAGAGCAGGGAGGGAGCCTCTTATATTCTGCAGGCTGAGCTCTCTGCTCTCCATCTTGGAATGGAGAAACAGCTACTGCCTCTGGGGATAAAAATCTCTTAAAGGAGCTTTGTCTTGAATGGGTGAAAGGAAATTAAAAGAGTGAAGGCCACAGCCTCTAGCTTTATTTCAGTCAAAACCAACTGAAGTTTAAATTGCTTTCCAGCCAGCCTGGCAGGGAAGTATTAAAGGTCTTCCCAGCCTTCATTACCTGCACCATGCTGTTCCTGTGGTAACTCTCTGCTCAGTGTGGGGTAGTTCTTGGCCTGAGCTGTGTGTGTGTTTTTTCCTCCAGTGGGAAATCTTGATGTGGCTGATGCTGACAGGCTCAGCAGCATAACAGGACAGTATGTATTTCTGTCTCCTTAGGTCTCTTGTCGTCTCATTTTGGGAAAATACTATTTTTGCAGATTATACTTTTCCCTGTATCTACAGTTCTAGTCAGATTTTTGTTTGTACTTCTGGATGATGTTCTTGCATTGGGCTTCTTCATAAATGTCTAATACAGGGCAGGGGGTCTTCCTGGAGAAGTCACAAGTCCCAGTGTCACTCCAACACTTTTTTTTCTTTTTCTTTTTTTTTTTACAAAGGAAGATAGAAGAACAAGCTGATAATTCTAAAATAGATATTAACAGCTCCCTTCAGCCTTTCCACCTGATGTTGGTTTACATTAAGATACACAGAAAGCCAGAAATGAACCTTAGCCACAGCTGTTTGTGGACTTGTAACGCAGGAGGCAAATTTTCTGTTATACTCCAGCCGTGGGAATTCACTGATTTGGGCTTGCAGAAATGGGTATTCCTCATTGTGCTCCTGTGTTTCGGGAACTGTGTGCTGATCTAGAATTGCACCATCTCTGCTAAAGAATAAATCACTGTGAACTGTTGCTGTTATTTCCTGCAGTGGCTAGTTAATGTGAGATTGGGCACAGGAAGAGGGCAGCTTCTTAGAAGCTCTGTGAAAAGTTTACACATCCTGGCTCAGGGACAAGTACTGTGTTTGCAAGGTGGGTATTTGTGGGGTTTTCTAATGTCCTGTTAATTGAGGTTTTCACTTCGGGTTGCAACTTGAGAGTCACTTGAATTAGAAATAGGAAGTATATTTGCAGAATGAAATAAAAGTGCTGAGTCTTTGTTTTCATGGTGTTTCACTTCCATTTCTGGTGTTAATCTCAGTCTCGGATAAGAGACTAGTGTGGGTTTTTTACTATTTATTTAGCAGCTGTGGGTCATGGTCATTTGTTAATTTCTCTAGCTTTTGATCCAGTAACTTCCCCAACAATGTTCTCTGGAAAGTATAAGTAAGTTCTTGTTTATTTCTTGATTTTTATGGTGGTCACAAAAAGCTGAAGCTTTTTAAAAATAAGTGTACCATCTGAAATAAATATATATACATGCTACAAGCCAGAATGATGTGATAACAAAAAAATAATGGTGGGTAACCAGAAATCAAGAGATGCTATAATGAGGAACGTCTGTGAGTGTTGATGCAAAGTGTATTCTTTAATTACTGGAGTGAAAAGAAATAGTCATTTCCAGCTTTAGGGCACAAATTTTGAATCAGCATTCCTAGTACGTACAGCTCTTAGACCGGTCTAGAAAAAGCGTAGGAAGATGGAGGTGTGCTGTAAAAGGAGTAAGTAGCTGTGACAGAAGCTGTTGGCACTGATGTCAGGAGGGGACTGAAGGGGGCCAGTTTTTGTTTTGTATGGGGGTGACAAATGCATGAAGCATCTTTCCAGCCTGATCCTTGGGGAGCCCGTAAGATACTGACGGCAGATTCCCGTCTCCCTTAGCGTCATGTTGCATGAAAATTTAGACTACAGCTTTTACGCTGATTTTTTTTTTAACGTATGTGTCAGTGTGTTGCTGACTGATATCACAGTCTAGAATATTGCCTCCTCACCGGGTGTGTGATCCCTCCCCTTCCTAACAACCCCTTAGTGCTATGGTAGTAATATTTTTTTAGAGATACAAAGGCAAGCGGTCCTCTGGTCTGACTTCCCTGGGTATTATAACCCTGATATTTTACTCTGTCACTCCTCTATATTGAATGCCAAAACTGAATTTTGCTGAAGTCCATCTTTCAAAAAGTATCCTATTTGGATCTGAAGACATGAAGCAATTCAAAATCTGCCACCACTAGTAACTTTTTTCCAGTGATTTTAACTAACTTTTTTGTGTTGCACTGAAGAGGTAAGTATGGGATTGAAGAATAAAGACAGCAGAGGACATAATAAGAGGACAGCAGCTGAAAATAAAGGCATTCCAGTAAATATTATTTTGGCCTGCAGGAGAGACTTTATTTTAGCACATGGAAGAATGTGAGAAGAAAATGTGATACTGGTATGGAGGAGGTGAATGATATGATATAAATTGAAAATGCAATGTGCAAATGCAAATGAAGGCAGCATTTAGCTTAGGGACACTTTGTTACTGAATGTTATCAAATGTTGCAAGTAATTTGGAAGGCATCCCATAATTCCTTAGGTATGTAAAAGATGGTGTGGGAGTTGAAGGTTGAATATTTTGACTGACTGAACTTCAGTAAAATTTCTGCTCCTTGCTGGTTCAGGTATTACAATTAGCTTAACAAGGCGAGCCTTAAAATAGAGTTTTATGTACCACATTTGCAGGCAATTTTTCTTTCTTTCATTTCAAGATCAGCGTTTACTCTAAGCCAAGGAAATGTTGTGTTTTCATTAGCCATTTTTGTACTCTTCCAGTCTTTTTTCTTAATGTGGGAAATGTAAAGCATAAATTACTTTGATTTTGCTCCATTTTCAAGAAGTATTGTATTCTTCTTAGTGTAGCTGAAATTTTCAGTGGGTCATTGAAGCTAATTGATCTTGATAATTCTCCGTTACTGCTGATCATCTTTTATGGTTGGAGAATTAACATCTTCATATTTTATTTTACCTCTGGATGCTTTTTAAGCACTTAGGAGCAGTAATAGTCTTCTAAAATATTTAATGATGTAATGTAGAACAGCTGCTAATGATTAAAACTGAGACAGCTGTAGTGGAATATTTACTGGGTAAACTGAGAAGTAACAAGTAAATGGTGGTATGAGAAACGCCGAATTATTCTAGTGAAAAAACACTGGAGAATTGAAATACAATTTCAGATTTCATCTGCCAAGTGTGAGCATCTCAGTGAAACAGGTCTTGGCATGTTGTTTTCAATTTTTTGCTTTAGTTGCTGAGGTAACAGATAAAAGGAATTTCAAATGATGCTGCTGTTACTTACCTCGATGCCACCTAAGTGGCGTGAAATGGACAGGGCTGTCCTGGCATCCACACTGTGATGGTGTTGGGGTAGGTGGTAATTGATATAGCTGAAAACTGATCTCACTTGTCCTTCTTTTCTATAGGTCTTCAGCTAGATGAATTTCTGTACCAGCATATTCTCTTGTTCTGGAACTTCTTGGCCATAGTATCTACAGAGTCAGGCAATTCCTCAGACGTTTTCTTGGAAAAAGATATCAAGTAAATCGAAGCAGATCTTATTTTACTTTTTGATTTTGAGCCTGTCTGAACAGTAGGAGGGAATCTAGAAAAGGGCATGTTCTCTGCTGGTGCAGAATGTTTGCTATCAAGTTGATACAGCAACTGCTATATCAGTTAGATAAGAAGAATATTTAAGAAGATGCTACCCCCTTATGGTGAAGAAAAAGGGACTTGGGATATTTGGGCTGCTGGAGTTTTGTGGGGGTGAGGCAGGTGACAGACTGGAAATGGTTGTTTTTTCCTATTTGCTGGTCTTTGTCTGGGCAGGACTGTGGCCATGTCCCCGTGGGACAACCTGCTGCCACCACTGTGAGAGGCTGCTGCGGGCAGGGCTGGGGCTTCTGTTGAGCTAGTCACCGCTCCTTCCATGGGGTGAAACTGGTACTTGGCCTCTGCCACTAATGAGATTGAGCTGCAGCAACAGTAAACATCTGTGCCTCCTTGTGTCTCATCTCTGGAGGTGAGGCTTTATGGTAGCTCTGAGTGGTAGGTTATATGATAAGTCTGAAGATACTCATCCAGCTAGATAACAGGAAATTACTGGCAAGGATTTTGGTGTTTAAACTAGAGGAATATGTAGTTATTCTGTTGCTTCTGTCTAGCTCTCAAGTCTTAATATAAGGAGGATGTTAGGTCAAATCACAAAAATAGCAAAAGAATTTTTTATGCATGTATAACTGTGTCTAAATAAAGCTTTTACAGCTACAGAATTATTAGCTCTTTCCTGAAGTTATTAATCTGAGAAATGTGGTGCTTCTAAAAAACATTCCCAACTAAATTATTCTCATTTTTGTAGCAGGAAGGCCCAAATCTACATGAAAGTACTTTTATCAAAACCAGATTAAATATAAATTCAGATAGATGCTCTATAGAGGTACATATTCAGCAGGTTAATGTTTATATTAAATATTCAAACTTTAAAAGCTGGGTTATTGATCAAAGCATTCTTTTCCTTGTATGCATTTCAAATAGATTTCAGTGATACTTGTGTTAGGGTTTCAGAGGACTTGGGTTGTGTTGGGATGTAACCTAGAGCTCAGTACTTTGGCAGAAGTACCATAAGAAATAGTGTGTGGGCAAAAGTGTGTCTCACGTTGGTTTTCAAGAAATAGAGTGTGTTCATGCCCAAAGAAAGGGGAGGACCCTAATTTTCCAGTTTGGGGGGAAGATGTTAAGGAAAATGGTGAGCTAGGCTAATAATGTTGCTAAAAAATCAGTAAAATAGAAGTATTTAATTTCCAAGTGCCACATCTACTGAATTTATTTAAAGAGTAACCCCAAACTTTTATATTCTTAATTCCCTTCAGCACTTTGGATCAATTTCTTTAGAATTTCATCCTCCTTGAAATGTGGCAAGCATTTGTAGTTCATAGAAAAAGTGCAATATATTGCTGGAGGCCATGAATGTATTTGCAAAGAGGTATGAAGCTCTCAAAGTTCGCAAGTATCTTTACAGATGTTGGTGACCAGGGCTTACTTTAGGAATGTTTAATGAGGTGGCTCAGCACAATAGCAAAACGGTTGTTTAGACAGGGGTGACATGAAGTTTTTCACAAGTATAGCCCTGTGTTGAGCAGAGTGACATTAACGTGGGGCGAGTCAAGTTCTTCAGTCATGAGAGATTACATAGCGGTTACGGAAGTTTTAAGGTGGTAGGAGAAACCTAGGTTATTATTTTGAACTGTGAACCTGTAAGAGGTTTATTTTCCTGTGTTTGGGATGTTTACTCTGAGCATGTGCTATGAGCTCATTTTGCGTGCTTTGTAAAAATATTCTTTTTTGTTCAGCAGAGGTTGTTTAAAATTCATTGGGCAGATCTGTGTACCGTTATGTCCCGTGTTTGTGAACTGGGTCTCTGTAGCCCCTGTTGTTTGCATTTGCAAAAGGATAGAAAACTCTGGAAGGTGAAAGCTTACATCCCATGATAACCTGCAGTGTGAGTGCGAACAGTGCGTTCAGGCTTTCTGTATTTCTTCTCTCCCTTTCTATTTATTAGGAAAAGCTCTAGGTTTATATCTTTGGAGTGCTCTGAAAGTGGGACTTCCTATCTTGCCCAGATCGATGAATTATAACTGAGTTTCACTGCCTTGAGATAGACTTTCGCTGTTCTGTTACCTTCAGCTGAGGGGCTGAAATCCATCAATGAGAGCAATTTAGGGCTATCTATCATCTGCCTTTTCCAACTGTCCTTCCTGAGATCCGGCTGGAGTGTACAGCTACTGTGCTCGCCGTGTTCACAGCCCAAAAGGACATGGTACAAAATAGAAATTCAGCGCTTGTGCTGTGAGACCCGGGGCATCTGAATGTCAAACTCTATCTGATGAAATTGCATCCTTCTCCTACTTCAATAGGGTTGCGAGGATAATATAGTTTAAATTTATAGTTGTCATAAGGATATAAGGTCGGCAAGTAGATCAGAGATGAATTGGAATTGACTTTGTTTTCTCTTCAGTTAATTTACTGACTTGGTTGTTCAGAATGTGGTGCACGACTAAATTGTATGACGGGTTGGGTTGTCTTAACCTTTTAAACAATAAAATATATGACTTTTATGCATATAATATTTAACCCTTATAAGTTTTTATATGTGCAGAGTGTATAATGGATAAAGATTATTGTAAAATATTTTTATATCTTTCATGTCATACATGTGAAATTCATAAGTATATATATGTATGCATATATATGAAAAATATGCTACTCAAACACTTATACCTTCACCGTCTTTTCTAAGAAATCTTACTGTTGAGTCCCTGAACTCAGCACGTTTTGCGTGGGGTTAATTTTGCTAATGAAAGTGGCAAGAGCCTAATGATGAATATTTTAATTTTTATGGTATTTCTTACTGTCTCAGCTAGAAGTACCGGCTCTAAACAGGAAATTTTCAGAGTTGTGATGGATCATCTGGAAGATGTGCTGCTTTGTGAAGGCTATCATCAAAGGCTGCTTGTTCCACTTAAATATGAGGAAAATATGGGTGACCGAACACTGGAACAGGCTGCCCAGGGAGGTTGTGGATTCTCCTTCTCTGGAGACATTCAAAACTCGCCTGGACGTGTTCCTGTGTGATCTGATCTAGGTGTTCCTGCTCTAGCAGGGGGATTGGACTAGATGAGCTTTAAAGGTCCCTTCCAATCCCTGATATTCTGTGATTCTGTGAAGCAGGATAGACCTCTTTCTCAGGCAGTGTTTGTGCTGTAGGTGATGGCTGTAGGATACACTTACTGTTGTACAGGAGCTGTGCCTCACTTTCTGTTCCCTTCTCTCTTACTTCATCTGTGTTGTTTTTCCTTCTGTTAGTGCTGGCTCTATCAGAAAGGCAGGAGTTAACTGACTCGGGAGAAAGAATGTCTCACTGATCAGTTTTCTTTGTGCAGAAAGATAAATCTGGCAACTCTCCCACCCTTGTATTTATTCTGAAATGTTGGTTGTTAGATTTTCAGGAAAGAGAATGAGTTGATACTCAGTTGATGAGCTCATTTTTGCATGTAATCAAGGCCAGATGCGAAGCTTTCCTGTTTGTTCATCCCAGGCTACCAGTGGTAGGAGTTCTGGAAACACTCTTCAGGAGTAGTTGTAGGAACCTAAGTGATCCTGTTTACCTTCTGGTGTTGAGATGCTGGAGGATAAACTTTATGTTATTTATGGCTACATATGGTAATGAGTAGCTACACTTAGAATCATAGAATCATTTAGGTTGGAAGAGACCCTTGGGATCATCAAGTCCAACCATCAGCCCTACTCTACAAGTTCTCCCCTACNTCGATATCTCTCTTGTGTTGAGGTGCCCAGAACTGGACACAATACTCAAGGTGTGGCCTCACCAGTGCTGAGTACAGGGGGACAATCACCTCCCTGCTTCTGCTGGTCACACTATTTTTTATTTTTTATGCAAGCCAGGATGCCATTGGCAAGAAAAACCAAATCATCCCTTTTGGGTTATTCAACCTATGTGGTTTTCTTCAGTGTAAGCGGTTATGGTTAGTAGCTTTAACTTCTGTGGATGCCCCCTGTGCATCTGCTTAGCGTTAGCTTCAGGTACCTACAGGGAGGGAAGGGATTCGGGTTTTTTAGTTTTGTTTTCTTCTAGGCAAATTTCAGAGAAGGTACTGCTTAACCAAAAGGCATATTTATACAATAACAAGGTAAGTAAAAGTATATGAGGAATAGTAGATTTTAGGAGAGAAGGCAGAAACACATTGCTATTTAAACAGAAATGGGAGTTTAGCAGTGCAAATTAGAATTTTGTAGTTCTTCTGGGACATGAGTTAATTTAAAACGTAGGAATTATTAATAGTTCACCTTTTTATTGCATTCCTTATTTTGTGTTGGATATGCTAATGGGAGTTAAGCCAGTAAAATCTACTTCTGTTTTATCAGAAAGCTGTTGCAGTCGTCAGACATGATTTTGTGAGCATCTGTCACTATTAATATTGGGTTGGCAAACCCCCAAATTGGTAATGAATAAATGAATTGTAAGAATCTGAACGGGCTGTGCTTGTATCAGAAGGCTTTGGTGGTGAGCTGCGTACACAACAGGCAACACTTCTAAATACCGAGTTTAAGCTAATTAGGCTATTCTAATATATGAGTTGTTGATGAAATCACTGAAAACTTTAGTTGAAAGAATTTTAAACAAATAAACAACACAAAAGCCCTCAACCAAAAACCCACCCAAGAACTCCCTCTTGAGATTCAAATTGAGAAGTATTGCTAATCCCAGCTGTGGAGTGGGAGCAATGTGCCAGCTGTCCCGGGCCCAGATTTGACAGCTGACTGCTGTAGGCAGAGTGAGGAGTGCTAGACAACAGGAGAGATCGTTTCTCATACTGTCTGGAGTGGCAGGGGAAGCACATAAAACATTACTCTTTTTGGATGGTTACTCGACACAGAATGAGGAAAAACCTGAGGCAGCAGCAAGGGCACCATCCCTGCCCCTCCACGAAGGCACCACCAACCTGAGTGCAGCGAAATGCTGTGTTGAATAAAGGTGGTTTTCAGCACATGAACTGTTCAGTTCTTTAAGCTGTGACACAGGATATTTTTCTTTTTCAGTGTTTTAAAAGAGTTAAGGTGATTGAAATTTTCTGTGTAGTCTCAGAAGATGAGAAAAGGTATCTGCGTACTTCAGAAGAAGAAAGAAGGAAAGTTTGCTTTAGAAGAGTTACAGTCCTTTCTGCATGGCCTGGGACAGATCACCCAATCTTTCTGGCCTGTTTGCAAAGCATTTAATGTGTGTGCTTAAGCTTAAGTGTTTATTCCTGTAAGTGCATTCATAGATATACAGGTGCACATCTCTAATTTATTTGTCTTTACTCACCTGTCAAAAAAACCCAGGGTATTTTTCAGGGGATAAATCATAGCTGATTTTAGAGTGGTCAGATGATTACGATGATGGAAGCCCTGACTGTTCTGGCATAGAATCCCCATGTTTTACCAGGTAGGACCTCTGTGCTGTCTGCATCACATTCTGTGGTGGCAACTGTCATATGTTTCAGAGGTGACTTCAGTGGACATGATGAAAAGGATGCATGGAACTGTGTGCATTTGGTACAGTATTACCTTTTATGTTCTAGTTCTGGGGAAAATTTCAGCATACTGATATTTCTTTATTGTGTTTAACGAAAAAGGCAAACACTCACCAAACCCCAGCATATGATGATATTCTTGAATTAGAGGTTTCTTCCCTCTATACTTCTTGATATGAAGGAAGTATCTCAAAATTTATTTCAAGAAAAAGGTTTTGCTAAAAAAGTACCTTTTTGATTCGACAAGGTTTCCAGAGCATTCATTTTTATTTGTGAGAAATAAATGTGGAAAGAAAGAGATTGACCGAATGCCTTTTGCAGAATTTTTTTCTGGTAGGAGATAATATTATATCAAAATACCCTGTATTTCCGTACAGTGTAGTGCAGTGCTGGTCAAACCAAACTCCTGATATCTGTTACTACCTGTGCATGAGGTTCACAATCTAGTTACGTATTACATGAAGAAGAATTTCCTGCTTTCTAGTTCAGTTGTGACTTTTTAATTTAATGTAGTGTCTTGTTCTTGTATTATGAAATAGAGTGCATCTCTGCACCTACATGCGTTTTAAAAATTTTAATATATTTTTTCTTTTGAAGGACAAAGATTCTTAACATTTTTATTTTCTCTGTATATAAAAATTTTATTTAAAATGTTCTTCATGCTTCCAGTTTCTCTTGTGAGCTTCCTATAATTGTTCCTCATTAGAAACAGAACAAATTCATAAAGAAATCAAAATAAAATTGTTACAAAGCTTTATTATTGTGCTTTAAAGCATAAATTTCTGGGAAGTTTTTAGCTTGGTGAGAGAAATATATTACTTCTTTCAGCAGTGTAATCATTTGTTCTGGCAGTATTTATGCTCCTTTCATTTTGATAAAGAAGTTGGTGAAGGCTGTACTGCATAAACCATAAAGGTATTGGCATTAGCAGTGTTCTTGTGCTGAAGCTGTCTGGTTAGAGGCACCCAAACAAACATCCCAGAGTGGAAAAACCCTCATGCTTGATTTGCAGAATAGGATTATGGTTAGAAATTAACTACTAGAAGTCTGGAAGGAAATATATAAAATGGATAGTATGGAAGGCTAAGAGGTTCTTGGATTATTTCAGGAACAATGTGGCCTGGGAAATAGGGAAGTGACTGTCCCCCTGTACTCAGCACTGGCGAGGCCTCATCTAACATACTGTGTCCAGTTTTTGACCCCTCACTACAAAAAAGACACTGAGGTGCTGGAGTGGGCTCAGAGAAGGGCAGTGAAGCTTTTGAGGGGTCTGGAAAATCAGCCTTATGAAGATATGCGCTGCATAATGCTCACGTGAAGAGCAACTGAGGGAACTGGGATTGTTCAGCCTGGAGAAAGGGAGGCTGAGGGGAGACCTTATCGCTCTCTACAACTACCTGAAAGGAGGTTGTAGTGAGGTGGGGGTCGGTCTCTTCTCCTAGGTTACAGGTAATAGGACAAAAGGAAATGGCCTCAAGTATCACCAGAGGACATTTATGATGGATATTAAGAAAAATTTTTACAGTGAAAGGATTATTAAGCATTGGAATCCTATCACCTATTATTAAGCATTGGAAACCTATCACCAGAGGACATTTAGGATGGATATTAAAAATTTTTACAGTGAAAGGATTATTAAGCATTGGAATGGGCTGCCCAGGGAAGTGATTTTGTTACCTTCCCTGGAGGTATTTAAGTGACGGGTAGATGTGGTGCTCATGGTTTAGTGTTGGACTTGACAGTATTAGGTTGACGGTTGGACTTGATGATTTTAAAGGTCTTTTCCAACCTAAATGATTCTATGATTCTACACTTGAAGCCTTGACTAATGTTACTTGTCTGGCATCGTAAATCAATGGACATTCTTACAAGCTCTATTATACTGAGTTTCCATTGAAATGTCCTGGAGCTCCATCAGTTTAAAATTCTGCATGTATCTGTGTGTATTTGGTACAGTATTACCTTTTATGTTCTTTTTAGTAAATCAAAGCTTAAAATAAAATGTATTTGAGAGATCTACTGGAACCCTAGACAAACATCAGTTTGAGAGAGAAAATAAATTGGCACATGTACTGTACAAGAGAAAAGACTCAAGACTTAATCTGGACTGCTTTAGTGAAGGAACCAATATGTATTTCAGTTTGATACTGGAAGGACTACTGCCTCAATTTGCCTTGGGAAAAAAAAGCATGCATGAGTCTTTTAAGAAACTGCTTTAGGTTGGTTTTAGTTAACAGTTCATTGTTGACTGATTGTTTAGCTTTCCTGAAAGAGCTGTAAGATATAATTTTCAGTTTCGCTTCTTAATTTAGGGGAATAAGTAGTAAAATTTGAAAGTGATTTATTTGAATCAAAAAGCCATGAAGCAAGACCAAGGTTTAATTAGAGCAAAAGTACAAATATTGAAGTTCCATTGCACGAGTGACTGTTCACATGATGAAATTTATTTGCTGTAAATGCCCTACAAATAATTGTAAATCTTTTTGATACCAGTCAGCCACATGAGAAGAAGAATAAAGTAATTTTGGATTGTATTTCTTTTTGATGAAGAACAAAAGCATCTTTCCTATTTAGCTCCATAGTTACATGCTAGGTAGAGCTATATCATTCCTCCAACCCCAAATGTTGAGTCTTTATTCCCTACTTCATTTTCAGCAGCTCTCTCCTTTTGAAAAGGGAGGAATTTTTTCTGGCAAATGTTTGAATTTGGAATGAGCATCCAGTTAGCTGGAGACTTTTTTTGTATTATTATGTGGTACCTGCTTATATATCATCTGTATTCTTGAAGGATGTTAATTTTGAGTAGGTGCTTGGCAGACAAGGTTAGAGGAGGTACAACACTCAACACAAGCATTCCTCTTACACTGTTTGAATAGATGCATTTACATATTCTTGTAAAATGGGGAACCAGTACAAAATCAAGCATTATAGCCAACCTGTAGTAACTACATTTGTGAACCCAAGCTAAAGGCATACACAGGATGCTCAAAAGTCTCTTATGCATCTGCCTTCTCAAGATTATCAGGAGTGTGGAAGGGGGGCAGTTCTCCTCATTCACTCTCTCACAGAGAGTCTCATTTCACAGCTATAGATTGAAGTGGTAAAGAATGGAATCACAGCTGGAGCTTCCATACCTTTGCATTGTGAGGGAGGAATTAGGGAACTGAAGAGTGGAGTTACTAGGATTTAGTCTTGCTCTGTGCAATTCTGCTGCAGATAGTTAATATAGCCTCTTGAAATGCTACTTTAAAACAAATATTTTGTCTTATTCCCACCCCTAAAACAGGTTTAGTGCCAAAAAGCCTGGGTAACTCAGTAGTTACCAGATGCAGACTCAGATTTGTCCTTAAAAGAGAGGGATGCATGGTAAAGGTGACTTGGTAAACTACCGCCTGTAACCTTTGCTGGCAAAGTCATTGCTAAACAGAATCTTTGACGTGAAACCCTGAATTAATTCATAGCTGTGAGAAAAGTTACCTGATAGGCACAGAGCGAGGAGCTGGAGTTTAAAGTATAAATGGATGATTTACTTTGACAGTAGCTATATGTATGCAAATCTTTGGAATCCTTCCCTTCCCTGTGTAAGAGCAAAAGCTGATAACTTCATAGGAATAGCTTTTTTATGGGAGTTTTTATGAAAATGTTGCTTTCTGTTGTTAAGCATAAATCAGCTCTGTGGCACGGACTACAGTGCTTGGCAAATGAAAATAGTACTTTGACCTTGGTAATATTCATAAATTGAGAAATGAGTCTGGTGGTGTATATATATATGTTTACACACACACACAAATGCCGAGGCTGACAATCTGCTGCACTGTCAATCTGTGCATTGACTTCTGCTAGCATTTCTAGTACTCAAGCAAGGTATGCTCCTGTGTAGGTAGTTTGAAATGTGAAAGCTCCTCTCCCTAAACAGTTTCAAACCCCCAAAAAGCACAACTCGGGTCTCAAGACTTAATCAGAAAGTGTTTATTCTTGTTGAATGAACTTGAGTCTTAACCTCGTTCAGGTTCTTTGGCCCATGCCCCATACTTTGAAAATAGAGTTGGTACTTTTATCTGAAACAGGGAAGTTTAAAAGTGAAGTAGCATATAAAATACGTTTATGTAACCAAATGTGGGATGAATCTCACCTCAGAAATGCTTCTCAAAAGCTGCGGCGGCAGCCAGCTCTCAGGAGCTGTCGGTGCATATCCTTGCGTTCACTTGAGTGTGAAGATGTACTTCAAATAACCCAAAAGTTTAACAGCACTTTGCTTGTGCAGTTTATTATCAAATAATTGAATTTGTAATTTTGTAGTTGACTAAGACTCTATGAGTATACTTGTCCTGGCAATGTGTCCCAGGAGATGCATTTATTATTTCTTGAATGACAACGTAAGTGCTCTGCTCAGCCACCCTAATGAGTGGGGAAAGGAGCTGTTACTTGACAACATGTTCCCTTTAGATTTGGTTAGGGCAGTAAATAAAAGGTACATCATTTGCATAAGCCTATTAAGTGGTATTCTCAAGGGGAATAGCAATCAGTTCTGACGCTGTTTTCGGTGCTGACAGCTGATCCATTTACAAATTAGATATTGAAAAGAGTTCCAGTGAGAAGGAGAAAGGTGGATTGGCGTGTGGCTGTTCCACAGCAGCGGCAGGAAGATGCAGAAAGTGTAAGATCTCTTGTGAGCACTGAGTGCCCGGTCTCATAAATTGTCTGCAGTGAATGGAAAAACAAGTTACACCAGTACTGTAATTTGAAATTACAGTGGGATGATTCTCATTCTCTCAAATGCGATTAGAAAGATTTAAACGCAGGTGTAAAGACATTAGTGAGAGCAGCATAAATGATGTGCAGATACATCATTTAACCTGGGAGTATACAGATGTTTGTTTTTCTGCCTAAAATAAACCAAAATGAATCATAAGGAAATTGGACATATGTTATTTGCACTGGCTTGTTTAAATCTGTTTGCTGACAAATGTTTATTTGAACTTCTCAAATTTGTGTGCTGGGGAAAAAAGCTCTTATGCTTCATGGAGTTTCTTGGAGTGGCAGATCGAAAAATTTCAATGTGGCATCCTCCCTAAACAGAAAGCTTCTCTGTGCTTCCTCTTTAAAATGGGACTCCTGGTGTAACTTGACTTGATAAAAGACAATGAAAAGGGAAAAATAAACTTTCCTTTAAGTCTTTATATTGTTGTTTCTGCTTTCTCATTTAGGTGTCCCCTACTGAACACCTCTCATTGTTACCTTACCATTTGAGAGGGTGACACAATGGTATCTGTCGGCCAAAGTTTGTATGTGACTGTGTCACCCCCAAAATAAAAATGATTTGCTGATAAACAGTTATGAAATAAGTGTCTCAAAATCCTCCCTTTTTATTCAGTGATGGAAAATCGGACTAGTCTGAATTATTGGGATGAGAATATGTGCTCAAAATTGAGCTTTAGCATTTGTCTAGGATGTCTCAGAAGGAAATGTTTGGGTTTTGTTATCTTTGAATACAAATGTATAAAAGGGGTTTCATTACAAGTAGCTTTTAAAAATGTTCACTAGTGTTGAAGAAGAGATGAGATTTGGACTGTTTTAAACCCCTTCATTGTTCTAAAAAAATATTTGTGTTAGCTTAAAAAGCAGATTTTAATTTGCAGAATAGCCAAAATGTTATTCAAAGTCAACACTGGATTGTGTTCCCAGGGTTTAAAATTATGATTTTATTAATACTGTGTAATTAAAATGACAAGTGGAAAATTAGGCCTCGGCATTTGGGAATAGTTTTATTGATATATTCCAGGATATATTTGCGTGCTAATTCAGCCTGCAAGTGTGCGTAGCTTCTTAGCCTTTTGGCCATTTGTTGAAACTTAAATCAATGAAAGCCTTTTCAAAAGATACTACAGAATAGTTAGTAGTAGATACTGACTTTGAGATAATGCTTCAAACTATAATTATCTCTATTCTCTTCACACAATGTGAAATATTTGCATAGGTGTCACAGAAATGTTTTAACAAATAAAATTAGTATTTGTTGGATGCTTTCTGATTTGAAAATAAAGCGCCTTTATGCCCGGAATTAGCATGTCTGATTATTGTTGCAGCTGTTTTCATGGCTGTGCCAGTCCAACAGGCAGCTTTGATTGATTAACTCTTGCAGTACAGCCAACAGGATTGTAGATTGTCAAGCGAGACAATGGTTTCAGCGTGGAAACGCTTGTACCTGCAGGAGCTTTGGCCTGCTGGGTTGCCCACATGGCCAAGGTTTGCCTGCTGCTCCATCTCTTAAATGGCAAGGTCTTTAGGACTAAGGCTGCCATTCTTTTAAGTGCTTGTTTGAACTCAACTGCAATTCTCAGAGCTGTACAATATCAAGATAAAATATCCGAAAATAAGCATTTAAGTATTTTGTACTCTGCCCTGGTGAGGCCCCATCTGGAGTACTGTGTCCAGTTCTGGGCTCCCCAGTTCACGAAGGACAATGAACTGCTGGAGAGGGTACAGCAGAGGGCTACAAAGTTGATTAGGGGCCTGGAGCATCCCTCTTACAAGGAAAAGCTGAGGGACTTGAGTCTTTTTAGTCTGGACAAGAGAAGACCAAGGGGGAATCCGATCAGTGCTTATAACTAGTTAAAGGATGGGTGTAAAGAGGATGGGGACAGTCTTCTTTCAGTGGTGCCCAGTGACAGGACAAGAGGAAATGGGCACAAACTTGAATATAAGAAGTTCCATCTAAACATGAGGAGGAACTTCTCTGAGGATGGCAGAGCACTGGAACAGGCCCCATAGAGGTGGTGGAGTCCCCGTCTCTGGAGACATTGAAACCCCGCTTGGACACGTTCCTGTGCAATCTGCTCTGGGTCGACCTGCTTTGGCAGGGGTAATTGGACTAGATGATCTCCAGAGGTCCTTCCAACCCTATGTTGTTCTGTGATTCTGTGAGAATGAAAAATCTGGAAAATGATCAGTCACTGGAACAACGTTCCCAAGGATTTTGTGGAACTGCCACCACTGAAGTTTTCAAGATGTGGGCTGGACAGGGTGCTAGATAGTCTTATCCAGGCTCTCTTTCCTATGAAAGTTTGAACCAGGTTATCTCTCTGGGTCCTTCTGAAATTCTATTTTCGTGTGACAGATTTGTAATATACCTGGTGAACAGTTATGTTAAGTGAGGCATTAGCACATCCCAAGTATAGTCAGGGCTCCCAAGCATCAGCAGTTCAGCGTGATGACCCTAACTTGCAGTACAGCCAGCGCTGCTGGGAGCCTGACACCATCAACCATCGGCTCCTGAACATGCCTTTTCTGGCATGGCACCTCAGGGTGAAGTAACACGCTTTGATATGCTAAAAACCTATGGTTATACTCTCCAAAAATTCCAGAGCTGATGATTGACCAGCTTTATACCCAGATGTGGCATGAACGTGGCAGGAAGCACAGCCAGCCTTAAATTGTCCTAAGCTGAGCCAGCACTGTTGGTAGGGGTCTGATAAGAGGACATGAGCGAGCCTGACACACGGATGTGCTCTGGAGCCCTTAATCCTTCATATTGCAGTGAGGCAGGCAAAGAACAGATGTTACTGCTAAAATCAGAGGAGTTCTGGGATGGACTCTAGGATTATTTAGGATTAGGATTATTGTTGCTTTCTTTATAAAACTGCACTGAGCAGTTTCAGGTGGAAATTGAAACTGGTTCAGACAACCGTGCGTAGTAGTTTAGATACAGCTACAAATGTTGGAGTTGAAATCCTAGGGACTGGGGAGCAGGCTCTTGCTTCTTTGGGTTGTTATTTTTCCCACATGGCTTGATACTGTACTGCCTTCAGGAGATTGGGAGGAGGGGGATATTTAAAAAAAAAAAAGAAGAAAAACTTCAGAATTACTGAACTGCCCCTAAAATAGAGTTGAAAAAATGGTATTCTTCTAGAGCTTTTCTTTATGAAAATCCCAACAAAATTTGTTGCTGCTCTTTCAAAGATGTTATGGAATGATATGAATAGTTAAATTTCAAAGTTGTTTTGAAGTTGATGGTCTGGGCCATCAGAGAGAGATCTTAAAGATCTGAAAGCATCTTTAAGGTAACAAAAAAGGAAAGAGAAAAAAAAAAGAAGGAATTTTCTTTGATTTTGATTTTCCTGAAGTTGTGTGAATTTCAGCACCAAGCTGAATGATTGGCTTGCTCTGTACACTGCACACACTTCCTAGTGTCACGCATGGCTCTGTAGAAGGGCGGTTGGGAAAACCGAGTACCTGTGATCAACTCTCTGAAGTTAATTTTGCTGACTTGTATAGCTGAAGTAATGGCTTATCATTAAAATATGGGACTGAAGGCATTTTTCACTCTGCTCATGGTGAATCTTCCCTTACTTGGTTTAAACGGTGTAACTTACTCTGCCTCGCTTTGCTTTATTCAATATAACAATTAGAACAAAATAATTGCCTAGATCAGTGTTGATGGCCAGGTCATTGATGAGCTGATTCAGCAGAATGCTCAGACTTCAGCTTACCATTGCCTTACCTGTCCCTGTGTTGAGTCAGCAAACTAAGAACCAAGTCAAGAGCCTCACCCTGCGCTTAACTTTGAAGACAAATTTTGCTTTATGAGTGCTGCCGTACTTGTTCTGAAGGGTTTGTTGAGTGGCACTTCAGTGATTTAGAGGGTTACTTAGAGCTACTGCATGGAATCACATGTTTTTGATCGTATTTTCAGAGTATCCAGTGCAATCTTTACTCTTTAAATGATGCTTTTATTTTCATAGAATTTAAGTCATAGAGCCACAGTGGGTCCTAAGAGAAATACCCAGAGCCTCAAGTTCATTGCAGACCAAGAACTGCTGTGTTAAAATGCCCTTCTGGTTTTTAAGTCCCTCCCTTCCTCAATAGCAAACTGTATGGATGAGACAGTTTAAGTTGCCTTTAGCTGTACGTATTTAAGAAGCAGTGAAATAACCCCTTGTGTAAGTTAAAGCAAACACTAGTTTGCATCCCCTGTGCCAGTGTCATTTTAAGCAAGTTGCTGAGTAGCATAATATGTAATTAATTCAAGGCCTTTTCCACTCAAAAATATTGATAAGTTTAACTGTACAAAACTAAACTGAAAACTAGTTATGATGCTTTCTTAATTTGATGGAAATGTGATGACAATGACATTTTTTTGAATAGGAATTATTGCTATTTAAAAGCTTTTAAACTTAAAGAAAAAACTGCACCTTCTGGTGTACTTCATTAGTTTTCTCTCTTCACTGTGGAGCTTTTAATATGCTTAAAAGAAAAATAAGTTCTTTTGCAAGAGGAAATAAATGATTTGTACTAATATAGACATACATGTTATAAAAGCTAAGGGATCTTTTTGTTGGTCAAGACGTGATGTGTAACTCAAGTATTTTACTCAATTTGCAGATTGTATGCATTCTTTGTCTTTTGCTTTCTTAGGAACAACAGCAGAAAACTTGCCATTCTTGCCCTCAGTCCTTACACCAATCATAGAATCATAGAATGGTTCAAGTCGGAAGGGTCCGAAACATCATCAAGTTCCAACCCCCCTGCCATGGGCAGGGACACCTCCCACTAAACAAGGTTGCTCAAAACCTCATCCAGCCTGGCCTTAAACATTTCCAGGGATAGGGCATCCACAGCTTCTCTGGGCAACCTGTTCCAGTNTCTCCTCAGGCTGCTCTCCAGCTGTTCTATGCCCAACCTGTATTTGTGCTCAGAATTGCCATGTCCCAGGTGCAGGACCCTGCACTTGGCATGGTTGAACTTCATGAGGTTTGCACAAGACCACTCCTTGAGCGTGTCCAGGTTCGTCTGGATGCATCCCTTCCCTCCAGCATGTTGACCAGCAAACTTGGTGTTGTCAGCAAACTTGCTGAGTATGCAATCTATCCCACTGTCCATGTCTCCAATAAGAATGTTAAACAGCACTGGTCCCAGTACCGACCCTTGAGGAATGCCAGTCATCACTGGCTACCACCATCAAATTCACGACTTTCCAATTTTGAGACCAGGATGTTGTGTGGGACAGATGATCATTCAGTGATCATCCTCTCACCCTAAAAGAAGAGTGAATGTTGGCTTGGCTATTGAAGTTTCAAAGTTACCCATGTCTTGCACATATAATGAGACTTATCTGGCTGATTTCTGCTGTGTATTTCTCTGCAGCTGTATTTTGTGTGCCTTTTGCTCTGTCTTCATTGTAGGTCCCCCCATTGCTGTGTGCAGACCAAGTCTCTTGGGATGGTGGGGGACCGGGGAGAGAGAGTGTGGTATGTCCCCATAGCTCTGTGGGAGCTATGCCCTCACCTAGTGCTCTGGCCTCTTGCGTGTCCCTTCTGCAAGAAGCATCAATTGTTGCAGATGTTATTGACCTTGTTCACCAGGAAAGAAGTCTGCTGAGAGGTCTGAAGTAGTGCCTTCTGTTTTATTCAGTGCCAGGCATTTTCACTGAAGGAAGACATCTTTCAATCCCTGCAAAATTAAAAAGTTCTGTCCTCCATTTTATAAACTTTAACACAAGTATGTTTAAGGTACAGATTCTAGAGGCCAGTGCTTACCTGGCTGTTCCTCATTACAAGATGCTCATGTGTAACCGGATAAAGTTTAAAGTAGTGAACTGGAATTGTTTTTTCTGGCTGACCATGTGACATATTTTATATAGCCAAAATATAAATGGAAGAGTAGGAGTATGACAAAGACACACTGCACCCATGGAAAACACACCAGGAGTCTTAATAATCTGAAATGGTATTCTGGTTTCGCATTAATAAAAGTGAGACCTTTAAGCATCTAATCCCTGGAACATTTTTGAGCATTCATGCTTGTTCTTTACCTGTTCCAGGAGGGCTTTAGTTTCTTGGGAATTATGTACTTTGTCAGGAACCTGCTTAATTGAGATTTAATAAGGGTGTGTCCTAGCATAGTTTGTTTAAATCTAGATATATCATTATCCACCTCCCATAAAACAGATGTGTCTCATTCATGTATGAATAAATTCCATCTCTAGTTTATTGCCTTTGTTTCTCCAAAATCCTCTGATCCTGTCTTATTTAGGGTGGACTAAATCTGTTAGAGGGTTCAACAGCCCTCATTCTTGTACAAAGGGTAAATTTTGTGATCAACCAGATGATTATGGATTAGTTTAATGGGAACTAATATTACAGTTGGACGAAGAATCTTTGTTAGCAGTTTGCAAGGCTTTTTTTGGCATGAACGTGGATTTAGCTAGCAGATGCTGCATGCTGCTGTCAGTGGTCTCTAGCCCTTAAATGATTGTTTCCACCAAAATATAGATCAGTATGTTAACACTTTCTCCTGAATGTGACAGCACATGGGCATGCTGTGTTCTGTAAAAGCCTGTATACAAAGCTGGCACCGTGAGGGGAGATGTGGGGACGTATGAAATAGCAAGACACTTAAAATCTGTGAAATCTGTTGGTGTCTGCTCTTTCTTCTTGGTAGAGTGGAAGTACAGAATTATCTGTGCCTGTGGCTGCAGGGACAAGAAGTGTAATGCAGTAAGAGTGAGTCTGCAGAGCAAACCCAGTGTCTGTGAGTTTTACTTTGGAGCTTATCTCATCTGTTCCTGTGGACCCCAAAAGCAGTCACACTCAGCTGTTCACTCCTGGGGTGCCTCTGCAAGTCTTGTTTCATCCAAAAGGAACCCGTTTCACCTGCTCTGAGGCTGCTCTAGTGTCCCCACCAGAATGTGGTGGGTCGGAATAATCAAGAGAGTAATTTCAAAAGTGTCCTTTCACTCAAACTGGAACATCGCTGGAGATACACTCTGTAATGCTGACAGTTTATTTTGTGGCTTAGTTTAAATGATGGCTTTTTTAGTACATATTTTTTTGTTGAGTAACTTTCCCCTCTACTTATTACTGATTATCACTGACATTATTCAGCACAAAATGCTTGTGGTCTACCATAGCAATTTCCTTTCAGTCTTAGTAGAGTATGAATTGGATGAATATATGTGTACGAGGACCAACAAATGTGCACGCACAGACTTCTGGGGAATAGTTTGTAGGTGAATAGGTGTTAAAGTCTGCTTCCTCTAACCCAGTCAATATAGTCCTGGGAGTGATTAAAGCAGGTGTTCAGGATGGATAGATGTCCCAGTATTAATGATTAACAGCATACGCTTAATAATGTCTTTCTTGCACTGGAACCAACCATGACCATTGCTAGCTTCAGCTTGGTGTTGTACGTGCATTCTGCCTTTCCCTGCAGATGGAGGAGTGCACTGTCCTTAGACAGGCTTTGGGGAACCTTTTCACTATTTACTACTCTCATTGGTTCTTGCCTTATAAGATTACTTCAAACAGTGGGACACAGTGACTGTTTTAAACATCCTGTTCTCTCTTACAGGGTCA
Organism: Jacana jacana; assembly: GCA_013400555.1. Classification (NCBI taxonomy): domain Eukaryota; kingdom Metazoa; phylum Chordata; class Aves; order Charadriiformes; family Jacanidae; genus Jacana; species Jacana jacana. The sequence continues at coordinate 50,278 of VZTM01007565.1, forward strand.
GTCTTTTTTTCAGTGGAATGTTTATGCAGTTGTCATTTTTGACATTGAGGTGGTACTGTAATATGACTTCTGATTTAAAGGAGACAAGGAGTTATAACTGTTTGCTCTAATTTGCTTATGAAAGCTTCAAATGTAAAATTTGAATACCCAAAGCTCCTATTAGATACGCAGTTGAAATTCTGTGCTTCCACTGGGGACAGCTCTAAAAAACAAAAGGCTGAGATCAGGAGAGAAAAATGATTTCACAGCATGCCCAGCCCCAATCTGTGCATCCAAAAGTGGGGCTTCCAGCATATGGTTAACCTTGAGCAGTCTCTGCTAGTGTATTTCATGGAATTTAAGCCTCCACACCGACATGAAAAGATACTACTTCTCCAGATGGGGTTTGTGGCTTTCCAAGTGTGGAGCTGACACTGCCTGGTGGTATCAGCCAAAAGGTGATCCATGGTAATGGTAATGGTATTCTGGAAGCTAAGTGGTTACTAATCAGTATTTTACTTGAGAGTTTGTTGGGATCAAATAAAGCTATCAAGTTGGGTCAAGTGTTTGTTTTTTTCCTCAGGACTGTTTGTCAGTGCTGATGGTAGGGACAAAACAGGGAAAGTTTCTGCAGTCAGCAGCTCCAGACTGCACAGCGATTGCAATATTAAGGATTAGGAGAACTTTTTAAAGTCTTTTAAGTCTGCCACCACTTTTACAGGGAAGATAAAGCAGATGATGTCACTTCTCTTCCTTCTTGAAGTACAGATACGTCACTAGAGGGAAGGAAGAAATTAAATCCTCTAGTTCTGGACACAGACAAAAAATTTTAATAGCTATGTGATGTAGTTTATAAAATACCAAAGTTTGAAATTAATAGTTCTGCAGATTAAATTTACTGTACAAAAGAGTATATTTCTAGAGTATGGCTAGAAGGCAAGAAAGATTCTAATATCAGATCTATGTTGAAACAGTATTGGGTTTTTCAAGTCCTTGTATCCTTATCTCTCTTCCTGAATATAACCATTATTTCTCCTCTGGGAGGTCACGTTGAACCTTGTACGCCACCAGGAGATTCATCACTATATAGTCCTTCAAAATTTTCTCCCTCATCTCAGTTTTTCCTTCAACTCCTTCCTTGTATTTGATTGAAGTTAACAGATTTGCAGCTTTTTCTTTATGAATTGTTGAAATCTAAAGGAGTTTTGTCATCTGGAAATTAAAAAAAAGTTTTTAGGAGCAGCAAGTCTTGGGATGGACTCTTGGGTTTCAGGATTCAGGTTTGCTGTGATTCTATGATTCCATGTAGAGGCACCATCATCTCTTTTCTTCTGTACCAGTTCCATCTTAGGACAGGCTTAGGCTTCTTGCCTGAATTATTGTCATACTTCTCTAATAATTAAGAATTTGTTCTGGTTTACAGCTTAATTTTTGAAATTATTTGCTTTCAATAGTTTAGGACCATATAATTTGATTCTATGGTGTGTGAAGGAGAGCTTTCTAGAGGGTTTATTATGTTACACACCCTCATCCCTGTGGTCTCTTCAACAGGTGGGATTTGCTTGTGGTTGCTCTGCATTGAAGGCTCTCCAAACCTCTGATTGTCTGTGTTGTTTTGTTCTGTGTCTCTTGCAAAGGGTCTGTATCTCTGAAGCAAGATGATCAGAGCAGATGTAGCTATCAGAATGCAGCGTGTATCATGAATATATAATGGTTAGTTTTCTGTTTTGTTCTTGATGTATTTGCCTTTTTGATTGCACTTAAGTGGTTAGCTCATGTTTGAAAAATTATGCACAGTGATTTTGAGAACTTTAAGTGGGTGATATAGCTAATGTAGAACTCCCAAGTGTGTCAATACTGCTGTATAGCCATTTTTCTGCATTACTTTGTGTTTTCTGTAATTCAGTGCATCATTTTATTATCAAATTACTCAGTATCACTGTGATTCTTCTCAGTATGTTTTTTGTCTACAGATTTTTTTAACTTGTTCCCTCTTGCTTCAAAATTCCATGGGACTCTGTGAGGCATTATAACTCCTAGTTGAAATCCTTGGCAGATCCTGTTAACAACCTTCCTACAATGTGAAAAACGTCCTCTACCCTTTTCTATAACTTAATTCTTTATCAACATATGAGGGGCTCTTCCCACTCAGCCTGCAGTATTTCTTCCTTTGTTCTTTCCTGGTCTTTCCAGGCTGTGACTACCTCCCTGCACTTCTTCCTTCAAAATTATTGTTAACGTAGTCTTTATGCAAAAGTAATGAATGAGAATTCTGAAAATAGCGGTGCCAAGACTTGATACTTGTGTTGCCAGAATGATAAATGTGGGTAGTGAGCAGCTGAGCGGGGAGCAAGCAGGACGCCGACGGTGCTTGCCCTTGGGGAAGCAGCTGCAGGAGAGGTGCCGGTGCCAGGCTGTGCCTGCAGAGCCCCGCTGTCGCTGTCTGGAGGCTGTTGGTAGGAGCTTGCTGAGGAGGACCTTGCTGCCTCCTTGACTAGAGGCAGGTAACCTCCTGAGGGCCTGGAGATGGCCATCGACCAGCTGGGAAGATTCAGCTCCTTTAGTTGCGTTTGCAGTTCCTTTGCTCATGTCACTTTTTACAATTTTTCACTTTTGTGTTCTTTTCTACTACAAGCAAGCTGATAGGAGTTCATTTTATGTCAGCAGTTCCTTCCTCCCTCCAGCTGTTGGTTACTTCCTTACCTTTCCATGGAGGATTTTTTTGCTTTTGCCTTTCTTTTCTGTTGTGCTGAGGGAGTCTCAAATCAGTGTGGCAGCTGCTGGTGTTACTATGAGAGGTTCATTCATGGGCTACTGAAGTTATCAATGGCTTGTGCTACCTGCAGGCCATTTAGGCTATGCTGGAGCCTGTAGGCTTCTCTGCAGTCCTGCATTAAACTTGCAGAAGCAACTTCTATTTGCTACCTTCAGTGTAGAAAAGTGACTCGTAGTTGAATGCCATCAGTGTCTCTTCTTCTATGTAAGTAGTAATTTTCCACGTGGCACTGTCTCAAAAGCTTTACTGAAGAACAGGTTTCTTTGCATGTCTTTTCTTAAAACCTTTCCGTTTGTAACTGAAGAATATTGGTTCAGCATGGCATCTTTCGTCAGCCCCTGCTGAATCTTGTCCTATTTTACATTTTTGGGTCTTCTGTTACTCTTTCCACCAAATGTTGTGCCAGATGCTTTCATCCCATTAAGTCACCTGGTGATAGTTGCTCTATTTTTTCTTTAGGCTCCATTTGTAACTACACTGTATCGTTCTGAAAACACGTTCAGCTAATCTGTAATCCTTCATTCTTCCTGCATAACAACTCCACAAATACTGGTCTTACTCTGTCTTTATGTCCAGTCCTAGAAATCAGTTTGGCTTCAGACCTATTAGCTGACTTCTGTGATGTCTCTTTCTCACATGGGTTTCTGCTCCTTATAGGGTTCTCAGTAAGTTTTCTTGTAATGGTTATTTATTCTAGAAGCTTTTTGTGAAGATATATATTCTTAAGAATTTCACATTACTTGTCAAAATCTCTTTCCTAGTGAAGCTGATCACCCCTGGTCCAGCTGGTCTCTAGTTTCTTAGTTTCTCAGCTTGCCCTTTTGGGGCTTTAATTTTTCATGCTCTGACTATCCAAGACAGGTGCTAAAGCACATGGCACTGATGCTCTGCATCTGGGAATCATAGGTCCAGAGGGACCCGTTCCTTGAAGAGAATGAAATGCCATCTTCAGGGACCTCAGGCCAAATTTGACTGTGTGGGGAGTAGTTGCAATTCAAAAAAACCTTGCCTTCCTAAAAAGGCAAACTGTTGTTATTTGGGTCTTATTTCTTTTGTGTGTTATAACAGGAATATGCACTGCTTTCCCTATCAGCTTTCTCTAGCACTTGGGGGAAAGGAAATGAGATTTCCTGATGTCTGTTTCGTATCAGACACTATTGACCGTGAATGGCCGAGGATGGCAATAAAGAAACCAGAACCTGAGAGAAGTACATTCAGTAGGACGGTTGTAATCCTTTAGTTCTCATAATAAGTAAATAAATCTTTATTTCACATAGTCACCAAATAGTGTAATTTTCTTTGCTTTCCTGAAAATATTTTTAGTAGTTTAATAATGGTGATCATGTTAAAATGATACTAAATAATCCCCTTTTATTTTTTTACTTTAGCGTTCCTTCTTTCGTTCATTTTTTGTATTACTTCTGAATGACTGTCATAGTTATATCAAAATTGTCTAAAATTGGAAGCTTTTCTCAGACTATCCAAGTGAAAGAGATCATTGTAGTTGCTGTAAACAAGCAAGCATTTTTGTCAGTGGCTCTGAACACAGAGACAAATACCCAAATCTGCTTTTAACAGGTCATGAATCTTTGAGTTAAAAATGACTGTAGAAATTTTTAACTTTCTGTTTATCTCCACTGGTGTGCCACCTTGTAGTCAGTGTATTCCTGTCACAACTGATGTGCCTTCACCTTCTGGGTGCCGCTAAAGAGCTCATTTGTTTACCCTGATGTTTCTTTTATAACCATCCTGTGTATAAAACTGGAAAATCTTTCAGTAAAAGTTGCTTTACATTTTAGGTTTGCATCGCTGTGTTGCTTTTAAAAGAAGTTGTGGGGGTTTTTTTTGTTTGTTTGTTGGTTTGTTTTTTTTGTATTTTTTCTTGCCATGTTTTCCTCCTGTGAAAGTCGATTTGGTCTCTAATGAGCTAATGCTGTGATTCAAAACAGCTCTGCTGCTCTGTGGTGCTTCATCATGACTTTATTCCCTTCCTGATTAGCCTTATATTAAATACTTTTTTATTTCCTTGTTGGTTTTAATTTCTCCTTTCACATTGTATCTTTTCCCAGTTTCACTGGGATAAATCCTTGTTTAAAAAAATCAAAAAAAGTCATGCATGTTCAGCTTGAATAGTGCTGTACCTGGTGTGTGTAGAAGTAGTAAACAAGCAAATGCATGACATGTTTTGGGGTAAACTGATCTTTAGAGAACGGAAAGGAATTTCAGAAGAAGCCTGTTTGGATTAGTGCTTTTTGTTTGTTTGTTTGTTTTTCAGCTAGCTTTTATTCTCAGAGCTTGCTATTTGTCTTCTGTGCTTTTTATTTACTGCGTTATGTAACATCTGTTTGCTGAAATTTGCATTTCTGCCCTCGTGAATACATGATTTTTCAGAAACATTTTGGGTTGAGGTAAAGCTTTATTGAAATTTCTATTTATTTAGGAAACACATTTCTGGAGGCTCCAGGAGAAACAATATCCTACAGGGTTTAAACTTTGGTATATCTGAAGTATTTATTGCTTTAAGCAGAATTTACAGAGGAGGAGAATAGTAGGATATTAACTTTGCAATCATAATAAAAATTGCTTTATGGATATAATTTGAAAGAAACCAAGTTATTAGACTAAATAGCCCCCCTATCACTAGCTTCATTAAATGATGCACAGGCAAAGACAGTAATGGATTTTTAAACATAAAGCTTGCCTGTTAGAGGTTAACAGTTTGCACTGGAAAAAAGAGAACGGTATAAGGCTTAACGCGTGCAGTTTCCTTTTTAGCTGCTTATTAAAACAACTGATCAAATGCTTTCTATCAGATTTATTGCTTGCTTTCATCTTGTCTTAGCCATGTATTGCACTAATGTAGAGCGATATTCTTGTGGAGCGATTTGGTAATGGCTCAGCAATCAGACTGCCTCTGATCTGGGCATAAAGGTGCTGCATTTGATGTTGTGTTTTCTTACATAGTACAGCGTCCAGGACATAACTAATGAGGACCTGCAAACTGTAAAGGAGAAGATTGGGAGGCAAGGATATGTGCTGCTTCACAGTGGTGCTCACCCGGTGGCACAGTAAATGAGACTTTCCTTTGCAGACTACAGCTTACTGACAAATAACCCTGGAGAAGCTGTGCGGGAGGAGCACTTGCTGTAATCACAACACTGCCAGTGGGGAAGCAGCAGGAGAGAGATAAACGCCTTGTATTTCACTCTGCCTTCCATTACTGTAACAATGGAGATTTTTATATGTCTTATGAGCAATGGGAATCTTCTCTCTGCAGATACTTATGGCTGGGTCCAGTAGAATCCAGTGAAGTGTTTCAGCTCCAAAGTGGATCTAAGTTTCTGATTCCTGAGCTTTGGTCTGTGGACCAACACTAATCCTTGAGGTTTATGGAATGAGGCAAGCTGGACACTAAGTAAGTGTTGGAGTAAGCAGGGAGGCAAGATAAAAAAAAGGAGAGTGTCTATCTTGAATTCAGTAGATAAGCAGTTCCTCTTCTACAATGTAATGTAAGAATCTTGCATTTGAAGGCAAGGGAGCACTAAAAAATCTATTTCCTTTACTAACTAAATCAACAAAAGTATAACGCATTATTTGTGGATGTTAATAATGGCTGTGGTTATTTAAATAATCCACACACAATCCTCACTAAAAGTAATTTGTATTTTGTTTATCATAGATTATAAAAATCTCCTAAGTAAAGGCTGGGACTTTGTTGCAGTGGACACTTAACATTCTGCATATGTACTGTGGCAGTTGCCAGTTTAAGGCAGGAAAACAGGTGGACACAAAAGACAGATGGGGAAACACAAGGTAATGGAGACAATTATGAGTGTTGTAACAAGCCTAAGTTCTAATGTACCATCTGCCCAGCTACAGAGAGAAATTTTGTATTATCTTTTACTGCAATGCACTATTTTCTCATTCTGCCGTAAGGATGTAGCAGTGCATGTGCATATATAAATATAAGCCTCAGCATCGTTGGTTGGTAAAATCTATTAGGGTGGCAGAGAGTTGTTCCTCAGTGCTCAGCTTTCAGCACACGGGCATGTGAGTGCCCGGGAGCTGCTTTATGTCATTACCTGTGGTGAGGAGATATTGATGAACATTGACCTTACTTGTTCCAGTCCTATAATGAAGTATTTTCTTCCATTGCTGCATTGCTCTTTTGACTAGATTTGTCCGAGTTTTTTACTAAAAGATTTTTACTTAGAACTCAGCTAAGAGTAGTCTTCTTTCATACAGTGTAGAAGTAGTAGGGGCAAAAATGAGAGCACTTCATGGAATCATAGAACAGTCTGGGTTGGAAGGGACCTTTAAGATCACCAAGTTCCAACCCCCCTGCCATGGGCAGGGATACCTCCCACTAGAGCAGGTTGCTCAAAGCTTCATCCAGCCTGGCTTTGAACACTTCCAGGGATGGAGCATCCACAACTTCCCTGGGCAACCTGTTGCAGTGCCTCACCACTCTCACAGGAAAGAGTTTCTTCCAAGATCTAATCGAAATCTCCTCTCTCTGTTTCAAACCATTACCCCTTGTCCTATTGCTACACTCCTTGATAAAGAGTCCCTCCCCAGCTCTCCTGTCGGCGCCCTTCAGATACTGGAAGGCTGCTATAAGGTCTCCACAGAGCCTTCTCTTCTCCAGGCTGAGCAACCCCAGCTCCCCCAGCCAGTCTTCGTAGGAGAGGTGCTCCATCCCCCTGATCATCTTTATGGCCCTCCGCTGGACCCGTTCCAACAGGTCCATGTCCTTCCTGTGTTGAGGACTCCAGATCTGGACACAGTACTCCAATGGGGTCTCACGAGAGCAGAGCAGAAGGAGAGAATCACCTCCCTTGACTTGCTGGCCACGCTTCTTTTGATGTAGCCCAGGATGCGGTTGGCTTTCTGGACTGCCAGCAGACATTGTTGGCTCATGTTGAGGTTCTCATCAACACAAAACCCCAAGTCCTTCTCAGGTTACTCCTGTAGTGGAGAAGGGGGAGTGATGCTTCTGCAGCAGTTGATTCAGAGCTCTAATGTTTACCCTGCCTGCAGTGGCAGCCAAGAGAGAATAGTTTCCTTTGCTTCCCTCTGTGATTCTGTGCTTTTGCAGTTTGCTTTGTCCCTTCTTTGTTTGAGAGTCTCTTGCTCTGAATTCAGGTAAGAAATGTGCTAAATCTGTAATACACAGTCCTGCTCTCTGCAGATTGTCTGCTATTTGCTCTGTAGAATATTTGGAACCAAAAAGGAGATCTATATATCTGCTGTGTACGTAGTAGGTATTTGTACTGCTTTACAAATTGTGCCTATATCTGCTAACTAAAAGTAGTTACTCTACAGCTGAAAAGTAACATAAAAGTGACCGACTGCTGGCTTATCTCTGGTGAATGGGCAGCCCCGCTAATGAAGAAGTTCACTGCACAGATGTTAAAACTCAGCTACAGAAAGCCTTTAGCCAAAACCATCCAGTTTTATATGGGATCTGAATTCTCATCATGTTAATGCTTTGGAGTAAAATGACATTATCATAATCTGGATGGCAGAACTCAGAACTGTTGTGTAGGTACCTGCTGGTCAGGGAACTGCTCACCACTACTGAACAGTTCTGTGTCTTGGGTTACGTCAGTAGCAATTGCTTATGGCGAGAGGTGCAGAGTGCCCTCAAGTTAGAAAGTAGTAATGAGGAAAATTGTTTTGCCTTAAGTGTCTTTAAAATTGTATGTAGGTCTTTTTTCTCCCCTCAGTTCACCTTTGAAAGAAAAATATTCTTAGATTAATTTGATTTCCCTCTATTTCTTAGTGTTCTAGAAATGCAGTCATCTTCCAGTTAAGATTTTTCAGAAGGTTTGAAAGGAGTCTCGTGTCAGATTCCCTTTAAAATTAAGTTTATTTCTCAAACTCCCAAAGCAATTGAGGAGTGTGCTGTCTAAAGTTTTGATGTCTTTATGATGATTTTGAAAATCCCATAGCAGCAAGCAAACTCATGGTGGCTCCTTTTGAAAAATCCTTTTTGAAAAATAAATATTATAATTTTGCAAGTGAAGGGCTTAATAACCCCAAATCTCAAAATAGAAAAAATAGAGTTTGTTGGAACCACAGTCCATGCAAATGAGCAATCCATGAAACTATGGACAAGTAAAACCCAACTGAGCAAATGTTCATGAAAAAGGAATTAATTTCTGCTGCGAGAAGTTTGCTTGCATTTTCACTTTAAGTATTCAAAGTCAAGATTTTCTTAATGGAAAATACCTGTTGCCACTTTCAGCAGCTTGTTTTTTTCCCCAAAGGAAGAAAAATATTTCTCTCCTTTTAAAAAAAAAAGAAAATTGGTTTACTGGGTGAATTATTTTTTTTTTGAAGTAAAAATATAGCTTTTTCTTCACATACATTTTATTTCAAGCAATGAGTGGGACTTACCAAAAGACAAGTTTTATTGAGGCAGTGTAAATAAGTGAGCAGATGGATTCTAAAGTTAATAATCTGTTTTGCATAAGCTTGTATTAAAGGTAGGTATAAAATACATTAAGAGGAAATATTTACTGGTGGACTGGCTCTGTGTAACATGTAGTTTTGATTACTGAATATTCCAGTTTTACCCTAGCTAAAATATTGATCTCTTTGCTCTCATGACCTGTAGCTGCCTCATTATTTTTCCCATAGCTGTACTAAATACTGAAACCTACTGATGTTCTAAGCAGCAAAGTGGATAAATAAGGCAATAAATTATGGCAGTTATCTTCTGGGAACTGCTAAGTGGATAGAAAATATATTATGGTTATGTCCTTGAAAGAAGCTTGCTTGTGCAACGTAGCATGAACTTTTTATCATGCTTCTTGTTATGTCCTGATTATTGACCACTGAATACCCTCAGCTGCTTTGTCCATTTAGAAGCAAATCAGTCAAATTTCTTAACTTCATAAAGAAAGTTTCATGTTAGACAAAGCATAGGAGATAGTTGCATACTAGACTGAAAGGAAAGATGACCTTTTTTCCATAATGATCTCTCAAACTCTGCTTGTATACGTTGGCCTAAACTCGGATATGCTTTTTTACCTTTTTCCTCAGAGCAGTTGAAATTATAGATAAAAAGAATTTTACCCACATTTCTGTAAATGGCTACAGGAATAAAATCTATTGAATGCATGATAAAAAGTTACTGCACCATAAAAAGCTGTACTGTTCAAGCATGGAAGCACTGTAAAAAGTGCTTGTAAAAGCGTTTTGGAATTTTTTTTCCCTAACAGAGTAGGAGTAAGTGATAGGATCTTCTCCCTTTTGAGACAAATCTAAACACTCTCTATGCTGTGATACAGTGGGATAACTTCTGCAGATGCAGTAGGAAAAATTACTTCCTTCAGTTTTCGTCCTGTTATATGTGATCTTTCATGGTCTTGGAAAAAAAAAACATGTATGAGATGCAGCAAGTGTTATCTCAAAGTAATATACTTTGTGGGTTTAAATTCAGCAGCTTCTGCAGAAGGTCAAATTGGCTGTTTTTACAGACTTGTCTCTCTGCCACATCCGTATCTGATTGCATTATCATAGTTACAGAACATGAGAAAACAGTTACTTTGGAGAAGAGGGATTTAAATTATTCTGTATCTCAGGTGGTTCCATCATGGATTACTGTTTTGCATAGAAAAGGATCACTAGCAATGTGGAGAACATGGACGCCTCCCCACTCAGCAGTGTTTCTTATTTAGGAAAGAATTTTGCTGTTGAAAAGTTCTAAGAGAATGTTTTTGTTTTATCTAGAATAAGATGTGCCAATATGAATGCACGTATTTAAAATCCATTTTCCACACTGGCAGTTGATCTGCCATGGTTCCTGAATTTCTTGCTTTTCATAACTTTCTCTGCTGTTAAGACTGTCTTCAGCTGCTTTTATTTACATCCAGGAGTTCTGCAGTTTCTGGGTAAGCGGTGTTTGGGGGTTCTTCCAGCGGTGATCAGTGAGCGGCTCCTGGCACAATGTAGGAACATTTGCAATCGAAATGGGGAACATTTCTCACCGTCCTAGAAATCCTGACTTTCAGACCGATTGTTCTTAACTGAACAAATGCCACCTGCCGTACGTGACCCATGCATTTTCTGAAGCTGCTTCAGAAACTGTTGGCTTTTGTATGAGATGAGTATTCCCCTTATTTCTTATGCTACCTAGCTAGATTTTTTTTTAATGGAGAACTCTAATGAGATTGCAATAGGACCAATGTGGTAACCTATAGAGAGTGTCTGTAAGGATAGATTTTAATTAAGTAGTAGGAAGAGATTCCTTGGCCTTTTTTTTTTTTACTTTTCTCTCATCTGTTTTAGATTACTTTTTCAGACTCCTGTTTTCTCACTATGCCAGTTTGCTTGGAGTGTGTAAAGCTGCTTCAGCTGAGCTTGGTGGGCTTTTCCAGCTCAGTGGAGTGAGAATGAGCATGGGGCAGAATCAGGGGAATGTGTGACTGGATTGCAGTGTCCCAGTTGTGCTAGCACAAGTTGCTGTGTCCCCATTTTTGTTATCAGTTTAGGCTGTTTTCTTTGGTGTGCATGATGGCTCCAGCTTACTTCTTTATTTAAGGTGATGTAGCAATTTGTGTGTGTCTGTCCAAGAGCTTATCTAAGGCTCAAATGAGACCGTTCTTTAGTGGTAGATAAGAGCAGTGAAGTCCAGCCAAGAGATGTCTGTCAAGAGAGAGTTTCTTAATTTAGGAAAAATTCTCAGGAGACCATGTTCTTTGAATGACAAGGATGGGAATTAAGCCTGGAAAGGGACTATTTCCATTTTTTTTTTGGCAGTGCTCATAAAAATGCTTTGGGAATGGAAATGTTTTGTTTAGTTTGTATTGACATATGCTGCTGCAGACTTCCCAACAATTCAGTGCATTTCCACTTGAAAAACTGGAGATGTCTCTTTGGATGGCAGAAGTACCTTCTGTTGCAAATAGTTGAACCTTTTCTTGCAAATGGTCTGGCACTTAGAGCTCAAATGGTGATGCCACTCCTATCTCCTTGATTGTGCCTTCATGTGACCTGATGGAAGTGTTGGCATTGGCATGATAATGGAATGGAGATGGGGATGACTGAGCAGTGTCACATGTCTACCTTTTGATTGATTCAGAGCTAAATCACTGGATTCTTTGCTAAATCAGTGGTGCATTTCCATCAAGCAATTTCTGGTCTGTGAAACTCCTGTTAAATTTTAAGGATTTTCAGTTAGCACAAGACACTTCCAGGTCTGAGCTGTGCTTTTTGGCGCATTGCTAAAAAGAAACACATTTTCTCCTATGTGATCATGGTAGACTCATTTTTTTTTGTCTATGCAGCATGCAAAATCCACATTTATTCAGGAGAAAAGTGTGTAATGTTCTATAAAAACAAAGTTAAGTTATGATGATGAAATAACAGTAACAGGTAGACTTTGTTCATTCCTTAATGTCACACCATCACAGAGTGATATGGGGTTGGAAGGGACCCCTGGAGATCATGTAGTCCAACCCTCCTGCCAAAGCAGCTCCTCCTAGAGCAGGTTGCCAAAACCAGGCAAGTTTTGAATGTCTCCAGAGATGGAAACTCTACCACCTCTATGGGCAGCCTGTTCCAGGGCTCTGCCACCCTCAGAGTGAACAAGTTCCTCCTCCTGTATAGATGGAACTTCTTATGTACAAGTTTGTGCCCATTTCCTTTTGTCCTGTCACTGGGCACCACTGAAAAAGGACTGTCCCCATCCTCTGGACACCCACCTTTTAAGTACTTACAGGTGTTGATCAGATTCCCCCTCAGTCTCCTCCACGTTAAAATGACCCACGTCCCTCAAGTTTTTCCTCATAAGAGCGATGCTTCAGGACCTTAATCATCCTTCTGGTCCTCTGCTGAACCCTCTCCAGTATTTCCCTGTCCTTCTTGAACTGGGGAGCCCAGAACTGGACACGGTATTCCAGATGGGGCATCACCAGGGCGGAGTAATGTCTGTGAAGTCCAATACATTCCTTTAAAAACCATTATTGGTTTGATTTCAGCTTGACTTTCTTCCAAGGATCTTTAAAATGTGAGTATTATGGTTCATATGGGATAACCATAATGTAAGTTTTCCCAGAGACAGTAGCAGAATTGTAAATGCTGCTCAGGAGGAGAGATTCATTTGAGTGCTAGAATGCAATTAATTTCCTGCCATAAATTTTAAGAAAATTGGTATTGGGAATGACAGATGTTTGTTCCACTTTCAAGACAACTGTCATAAGTGAACTACAGAAGTTCTTAAAAGCTTGGAAGAATGGTATTCTCCCAGAGGTACTCAGTATTAAATATAATAAGGTATAGATTTGTGTAAAAAGAATCTGCTCTGCTAAAAGATTTTACTATTTGTAGTGGCTGATATTTTAAATGCATATGTAAAAATAGTGTGAGTTCAGTAGTATGAGAGGTGTATTTCATGCTGTGCTTACTAAATACTTAATCAAATTCCATTTTTGTATAGAGGGTCATTGTAATAGGTAGAATTTATAGTATAGTTTTTTCATTTTGATGGTGTTTCATGTGCTTTTGAAAACTAACAGTGCCTGAAGACATGGAGCCAGATTAGAGTCTAAGGATCTGTGAGACTCCCATCTCAAATTGTTTAGAAATAAAGTGGGAAAGCATTACCTCTCCTTTGTGGCATATTACAGTACAAGAAGTTGATAGTTGAATCAGGAGATCAGTTGATTCAGAACTAGCTTGATGTAAAAGCTCACGTAGGTGCATAATTTCACGGCATGGGCAATGGAGCAATTCTGTAAAAATACATGGAGCAAATGTTAATGCAAAATTAAGAGAAAGAAATGGTCTGTTTTTCAAAGGTCAGTAGAGGTCATCATCTTGCCAATGTGACATATGTAACATGAAAGAATCCCTCTTAGTATAAAAGTGGAACTGGTTCAAAGAGGAAGGGAAAAAAGTGGTGATTTTTTGTTCACTGCTGAAACCCAGTCTTGCATCTTACTTTTTTCTAATCCAGTGCTTTTTAGAAATATTAAGCCCTAATGTTTGTGGAAGTGGCAGTCTGGTTGAGTAATCAATTTTGGAAGTTTTTGATAGTTAAATAGTCATGTTTGGTCCTAAGGTTTATAAATTCTGTAGACATATTGGATCCATGTCTCATGACTGACCCAGCTGAAATGTCCTTTTCCTGACTTCTGTCTTTTCAATTTTATTCTCCATCATGGTTTGCTTTTGACCTTCTTTCTTAGTAGCTTGGCCAGGTACAGAATACGGTGTGACTGCAGATGTCTTTTAAGAACTCAGCTTCAAAGGAATGCAGAGAAATCAGATTTCAAAGTAGGGTAATTCATGGTTAAAATTTGAGGAACATGTTTTACCAGTTTTTCATTTCTGTATTTTATTTAGTTTTATTGTGTTCAGAGTGAGAGCTTCGATATTTGTAACAGTTTCTGTACTTGCATTCTTAATGCTGCCAGCATCAAACTGCCATTTTGTGCAACAGTGGTATGTGAGGATTATGAGATATGGCACAAAATAATAACTGTACTGAATTCTAAAAGCAAAATTAATTAATATCTTGCTGTAAAATCAGTGATTTATTTCAGTAATTCACAAAAATATTTCCTAAAAGCCTGAAATATAGGAGTTTGTTGTAACATAAGGAACACAAACACACTCCTGTGAAAAACAGAAGCATAATTTCTAATCCTTGTAGATTAAACTTTGTTCTCTAATGTGCTTTTTGGTATTTCATTTTTGTCTATTTATTACCAGCACACTTTCTTTCAAAAATTATTTGGGAACAATCAAGTGTACTTTATGCCTTTATGGAATACTAAAGACTATTTTATTGTGAAGCCATTTTTTTTAAAAAAAATGTGATAGAGCTACTGTATAGTAGAAATATTAGAATTAAAACTTCATTTTTGTTCATTTTGACTTTGAAGACAGCTGAAAATACTGAAGATATTCAAAGATTTTAAACTAAATTTTAGCATACTTGCATTTACTAGAGCAGCTGAAGATTTGTCATAGGTTCAAATATGGATTAAACGTATCTTTTCACTTCCTAATTAATGTTCTGCTGCAGCATTTGTTGTTTTTAACTACAGATTGTGTCCTGATCCTTTCAGCGTTATAATGCACTGATTAGGTTGAGCCCAGTCTCTGGGGTGTTGCAAAGAGATGCATCCATCATATCTGGTTCTTTTTACATAATTATTCCAGCTATTTTTATGAAAGGGTAGGATGATTTGCCTTTATTATACCTATTTAGAAGAGCTGTTTTTGAGGTTATCCTCTATTCTGGCTTATTTTCTAACCCATATTTTCATAGTTTTGTTCCTATTCAATGATTGTCCTTAAGCTTAAATGTTTCTTCTCCCTCTCCTGAGTTTATGCCAGATACATTTAGAAGAAAGACGTTATATTCTCTCTGCTTCGTTGTGCTCTTCTCATTTCCTCTCAAAAGATCGGCTGCACAGGCTCCATCTGAGGTTGTCTGAGAAGCTAGAGGTGAAGCTAGTTGCATGAATCCTCGCCGGCTTTTACTGACAGTAGGTTGCCCGAGAGGGCTTAGGGTTTGTGTTTGTCTCTTCCATGGCTGCCTGAACAGCGGGGCTCACAGTCACTCTGTGATGGAAAGTGCCTGATTCCTTCTTTGTTTCTTTCCTCAGTTTGATCTCTCACTTCAAATTTTAAATTCTGAATAGCCCTTGCACTTTGTGCTGTTGGATTTCATCTCATTTTAACGTGTCTCATTTGCAAGGTTTTCTTGCTCTTTGGAGCATCCTGTTGCCCATTCTCTGGAGCTGGTGACAGCTCTCAGCGTTGTGTTGTTGGGACTTTTCATCACTAACTCTGGGCAGAGCAGGGACACGGGAGAATTACTAGCGCCCTGGTAATTTGTCTTTCAGCACAGATCATTGTAGTCACCATTTATAACTATTCTAATCCTTGACCTGTTTTTTTCACTCCAGCTAATACTTTTCATTGTGGTACTATGCTAAATGTTCCGCTGAAATGTAAATGAATTATTCCTGTTACATTGGCTTTGTCTAGAGAGTCAAGATAACATTTTTATTACAAATTGCTTTTGGCATGCCTGTGCTATAATATATTCCTTATTCCAATTTCCATTCCATTTTTGTAATCCATCATTCCTCCAAAACTCGCTTTTCTGTTTTGTGTCCTGGAGAGGTCAGACTGAGGGCCTGTAACACTCTGGAGTAGCCTCTGTCATATTTCCTTCCCCTTCACCATATTTTGTAAGTGATTTGCAATTGGTTATTTCCAATTCTACATCACCTGTCACTTCCAGTAAGAAAGATTTATTAAAAAAACCCAACAACCTTCCAGCGGTTTCATGATTTCATGTGCTAATAATATTCTCAGAATTCCTTGGTGGGGATTATCTGGTCATTTAATGCCTGAATGAATATATATTCTATTTTTTTTTTTTTCCCAGGTGGGTTGACAGTTTTCATGTCTTAGCTCCTGGAAGCTGAGTTGCCTTTGCCCATTCAGTACCCTGGTTGTCTTACTGAGAGCTGATTTAATACTGAGGTCATGGCAAGTTTATGCTCAGAATCTGCTTCACTCATACAGCCTAGCAGTCTCACTTTTTTTGTTTTCATTTTAGCTGTGTTGCAGAGGAATTTGGATTGCTTCCTTCACAAAGTCTTATCTTGTGACCCTCTATTTACGTCTTTATCTTCTTTATCTTCTCATAGTCTGTATGTGTTCTTGGCTGGTGGTAAGAGTTCCCATTTTTATTCTGTCTAATGTTCTCCATTTTGAGTTGATTATTCTTCTGGTTTGGTCTGGACCAGAATTTCACTATAGATAAAGGTCTAAAACCTGCCTGAATGTTTTACTGTGAGGATCTCTGTGCTGAATTAATAATGCAATTTTTATACCTAATTGCTTTGTTTTTAAATGGAAAGAAAGAAAATTATGATAAACTCAGCAGGCTTCTTGAAATCTGCACATTTTTTCAATTGTGTAAAGTGATAAAGATATTTCTACCTTTGCTACTGCTTCAGAAGCAATAGAGAAATTGTTAGTGTGCTCCAGCTACGCTTGTAGTCATTGTATCTTGGCAACTGAAAGTATTTTTAAATGAGCATTTTGGTTTTTTTCATCAGTCTATCATTTTCATCAGCCTAAAAATTGTAAAACTGAAAACCTCTGACAAACCTCCCCAGAATTCTAAAGAAGTGAGAAGAAGTGAGAAAACATTAATTGTTATTTTAAGTGAAACAATGTCGCCTTCATGAGTGCTTTCTTCTAGCAACAACCTTTTGTGTGTAAGGCATTCCAAGGCCCAATTGTGTGAAGATGACTGAAGGTGTAAGCTCCGAGGAGAGGTGCTTGGGACCAGCTGACTGTGCTCTGAACCCTCCTATTAGCAGGTTCTTAACTCTGTCTCATAACTAAGCACTAGGAGTTAAACAGATTTTAGACTATCTGAATATATCCATCCATCCCTGGAAGTGTTCAAGGCCAGGCTGGATGGGGCTTTGAGCAACGTGCTATACTGGGAGGTGTCTGTGCCCATGCAGGGGAGTTGGAACAGGATGGTCTTTAAGGTCCCTTCCAACTCTTAACCATTCTATGGTATGCTGCTGAAATAATCACAGAATCACAGAATATCAAGGACTGGAAGGGACCTTGAAAGATCATGTAGTCTAATCCCCCTGCTGGAGCAGGAACACCTAGATCAGGTCACACAAGAATGTGTCCAGGTGGGTTTTGCATGTCTCCAGAGGAGGAGACTCCACAACCTCTCTAGGCAGCCTGTTCCAGCGTTCTGTCAACCTCACCGTGACAAAGGTTTTCCTTATATTTAAGTGGAACCTCCTATTTTCCAGCTTGCACCCATTGCCCCTTGTCCTATCATTGGATGTCACTGCGAGGAGCCTGGCTCCATCCTCCTGACACTCACCCTTTACATATTTATAAACATCAGTGAGGTCACCCCTCAGTCTCCTCTTCTCCAACTTCTAATTGTTTTTGCTGGAGGACAGAGATATGTATGATTTTTAAATAACCTTTTAAAAAGCCGGTAGTAAATATTTATTTTGTAAATGTTCCTCTTGTTAAAAGTTGACTCCTACAAAGAAAGGAGGTATAGAGGCTTCCAGCAAAAGGCAGAATGTTTCAAAAGACGTGGGAAAGCAGACTTAAGCTGCAGAGAGTCTTGGAGCTCAAATGATAATTTTTCAGTGCTCTGAGATGGCCTACCTGTTTATGTAGAGAGCGATGCTTACGATTACCACACTTTTTCATACAACTTTAAGTGGGCATCCTTTTTGGCAGGGATTTTGCCCAGGGCATTTCTGTAGTGAAACAAGAGTGAAACTCTAGGAGACTGATTCAGTTCTGTTGGCTATGCTGGTTCATGTGGTTGTTGGACCCTGTGGTAGTTTTTCTCATGATGACTTACTGCTTTGGAGAGCAGTGGTACTCCATGTACCTGTGATGGCAGCGGCACCAGGCACAGAATCATAGAACCATTCAGGTTGGAAGAGACTCTTGCGATCATTGAGTCCAACCATCTGCCCCGCCCTACAAAGTTCTCCCTTACACCAGATCCCTCAACACCACATCCAGTGTACTCTTAAACTCATTCAGGGATGGTGACTCTACCACTTCCCTGCGTAGCCAATTACGGTGCCTGACCACTCTTTCTGGGAAGAATATTTTTTCCTAATGTCAAGTCTAACCATACCCTGCTTGCAGCTGGCAGCCGTTCCCTCTCATTCTGTTGCTACTTGCCCTTGAGAAGACACCAGCACCAACCTCTCTACAATGTCCTTTCAAGCAGTTGTAGAGAGCGATGAGGTCTCCCCTCAGCCTCCTCTTCCACAGACTAAACAGTCCCAGCTCCCTCAATCGTTCCTCGTAATATTTATTCTCGAGGCCTTTCACCAGTTTTGTTGCCCTCCTCTGCACTTGCTCCAGCACCCTGATACATGCATGGGTTTTTCAGCGCAAGAATCAAGAGTGTAAATGTGCTTTTCCTCATGTTTATCAATGCTTCAGATTCTCATTGTGTACCTTAAGATCAGAGATTAAGTTTTGCTACTTTTCTTGTCTGGATTCTCAAATGTATTTAAGGTGCATTTCCATCTTGCCACATAGCTGAGATGCTGGCTGTTCGGAAAGGGCTGTGTGTCCCTGCTTCACCAGCTCTGCTCCCTTCCACCAGCCTCCTATGAGAATGCTTCTCTGCCTCTGGGAGTGAGAATAGCAGAATGCAATCTGCAGGTGTCCTAGTGTTACCTTTCTGCCCATTTTAAATCCTTGAAAGCAGCTTTTCTCAGGGCTGGGAAAGGACCTGTGCTAGTGAAGGACAGCAACGGGAGTGTTTGAAGGAGCGGTGCACAGGAACTACAGGAGCACTTCTGCCAGCATATTTTGTCTGTATTGAATACCTGGAGCATAGAGTCAAAATACTCAACTTTTTTTTAAAGAGGAAAAATAAAAGGCATGAATTATTTATTTCTTTTTAACGGTTGTTATTATTGTGGCTTCTTCTGTCAGTCTTTAGTTGTGAAGAAATTGTCCATTTCCAGGTGATCCTTGAGTGGCATTTGGTTAGAAGATACTGGCTACATTCTTTTTGGATCTCTTGCCAGAAATGAGCATCTCGCTCATCTTTTTTTTTTTCCTATTCTGTGGTGTTTTCCTCATGTTTGCTGTGCTGCTGCCTTCATCCCACCTTGGTCTCCCATGCCGAGCTGTTGGTTTGTCGTATGGGATTGTGGAGGAGCCCCTGATGCAGTTCTGAGATATAGGCTGTACAATCCCTATTTGGGACCTAAATTCAAATAAGCTTCATCTTGAAGATAAACCCTCACAGATTGCCAACTAGCAGTACCTCTCCTTTCCCTTTTGAGCGGCCTCAGCAGTTCCCTGCCCAGGTGGAGGCTGGATGAATGCTTTTATTTGTGATGGCTCTTGTGCATTGAGAGAACTGCACTGAGAGGAGGCCTCTGAAGGGAAAGGAATATCTGCTGTCTGTGTCATTCTAAACACGAAACAAAACTCTTTACAAAATAACGATGGTTATCATGCTAATCTGCTGAAAAACTTAGGCTGCTCAAATGAACAAAAATAAATTTGAGGTATTTTTAAAAAAAATATGCAGTCTTTGCTATTTGCAGTAATATCCTGTGAAGGGCATTATGGTGGTGTGGGAATTAAATAGGCATAGCTTTTGCTTTTAGCATGTGCAATAGGAGGAAGAGAGAGAGCTGAGATAAGTGTATTTATATTTGCAAAGTTACTTTTTTGTCACTTTCTGATGGCAGATTGGGAGAATGCAGTGAACAAAATGTTTTAAGAAGGTTCAGCCTTGGCTGCCGTTGTGTCACTGGGGCCTCACGTGGTGGCTTTTGAGGGAGAAAGGGAATGTCACACTGCTCATAGACGGTAAAATATATTCAACCTCAAAGAAAAACACTATGAAAATGTGGTCTCCTCAACTCATCCTTTGACCTAAGATTCCTCTGCAGAGTATTTTTAAGCCGTAATTTTAATGATGTTATGGCATTTATATAAACCTTGGCTGCTGTAATGATTATGCAGAAAAGGTGGTGTGTTTTTTTTTTTTCTTTTCCAAATAACTACATCTTAACCACCAAAAAATACAGTCACATTAAAAAAAAAAAGGATCTTGACTCTGTAACTAAAAAAGCACCAAATTTCCAGTTCATTAAATGTCAGGTCAGCATTGCATTCTTCCTGTATCATTCAGTGATTACATTTCACTGAATATTTCAATTTAACTGTCTTGCACTAAAATATTAAGAGCAGCCTTGAAGGGGAGGAGCAATCCTGGTTCTTCTGGAGTCTGAAAAATTATAAGTTCCAGAACATAGTGCATTCCCAGCACACCTGAAGGGTTTAAGGGTTCATTCAAAACAAGGCAGCCTTCCCCTTCCTACTTGTCTCCTCTCAGCTCCATTTTGTGTTGAATGTTAGTGTGTGTGGCAATAGACAGGACCTTCCATCTGCTGGAAAGTGAGGGAAGATCTCAAGATGTTATTGTTGGAGATCTCTCAACAAACAGAAGGTGCAGGTTCAGGTTGGTTGGTTTTTGGTTGTTGGTTTTTGGTTGTGTTTTTGGTTTTGTTTTTTTTTTTTTAAGTGAGAGACAAAAGATGGCTATGTTTGAAGTAATTTGCTTTAATATGAAAGATGTGTTCGTGCTCTTATTTCTGATTTGCCATGTTGCCATTAGCGATAGAGCAAGAGGGAGTGGCTTCAATCTGCAGCAGGGTAGGGTTAGGCTGGACATTAGGAAAGAATTCTTCCCAGAAAGAGTGGTCAGTCAGTGGAATGGGCTGCCCAGGGAGGTGGTGGAGTCACCATCCCTGACTGTGTTTAAGAGTTGTATAGATGTGGTGTTTAGGGATATTATGTAGAGGAGAACTTTGTAGAGTGGGACTGATGGTTGGACTCAATGATCCCAAGGGTCTATTCCGGACTCAATGATTCTGTGATTCTATGTTTTGCTGGCAGTAGTATCTTCATGATGAGTTTTTCTTGCTCACAAACATGAAAGCTCTGGAATAGAGAGGATGAATAGTAGGCAGGAAGATCATGTTTTTTGCTTGTTAATTGATGTTATGTGAGGAACACAATCATTCATTCACAAAGATGTAATCCTCAGTTTATGATAACTGCAAGCAGTTCATGTCTTGGCTGTAGAAATGCTGGAGAATTTGATGGTTACCGTGCATTTCTATTGGATTTTACTAGTGGAAGATTGGGTTGTAATTATGTTACATTGTAATGACAGGGAGGGGTGGAATGAAAGCATTTCATGTCTCAATCTGGCAGTTACTAGTGGTATTAAACATTATTGTATACTTCTTGTATATTTTCAGTTAGAGACAGTCTTTGAGCTATTAGGATACGTTAGCTTGTATGTATATCTTGGAAATACATTTTTCTACCAGCTTTAACCCCAAGAATAAATGGAAGCTATGTTAATGTGTTTGGTTTTGAATTAGTCTTCTGGAATGTCTTTATCTTCATTTAGTCAGGCATGCTCCATTATAACTTAATTTACATTTTGCCTAGAAATATGTAAAGGGGTTCACGATTCTCTGTTATACCTGTCTTTTAAACAAATTGCATAAGAAGCCATGGCCTTGCATTGCTAAAGGCCTAACACTTTAGAAAGGGATGTCGGTGCTGCTTACGCTTGCGGGTAATAGAGATGTATAGGCTAATGCATTAGCTGTACCACAAAGTTCGGTGGTCCGGTGCATTAGAGACATCTCTCAGAGTGAGATTATCTAATTACTACAGTGCACACATTTCTTAAATAGTGGTTTTGTCCGTATTAGATCTAATAATAAACTTACTTTAAAAAAAAAAAGCGTAATATTCTTAAAGATTTGGAAAATGAGGAGCAGTGATTTTGCATATCAATGACAAAAACCATTGGTGTATGCAGTTATTAGAATTTTGTGTACATACGTAGTTTATGGTGCTCAAATGTTTGTTTTGTGGGCTAGGGGACCTCAGTTCTTCACTAAAGCTTTCTTCTAAACCTTTCTGTTCCTTGACAGAGTTATATATATAAATGAATAATGAGGAAAAAAAAGAAAGCAGAGGGAGAGGGAAAGATAAGGAAGAAAAAAATAATGAAAAACTGATTGTGCCATGCTGATTGTGCAAGGTTCCTCATTTAATTTCATAGTTGGGAGTGCAGAGCTACTGATGCAACCCCCAATGTCCTGCAAAGATAGTTTGTGTTGAAAATGCTGGTGTCTTTGCCATCGTTTAGATAGCTGGTGGCTATGATTTTGTAATTCACAGAATAAGTTACTAATTTAATGTAAATTTTGCATCTTGTTTTTTAGTCTTTGAGGTTTTTTTACTGACTTGCTAGGAAGAGAAATTTCAACCTCTATCTTTGTTTAAGCCTTTGCCAAAACTCAGTTTTCAGTCTTGGTAGCAGCTGCTGAAATGAACAGATAGGTATTGCATGGAAAATGCATTTGTTCATAGGAAAAGTGTAACAATTCACTAGAAAATTATTTTAGTTGATTTCAGTGTTTTAGAAGTATCCTAGAGAAATACTGTGTCGTGGTTTTGACTGAATCGAACATTGCCCAGAAGGACAGATGGTCCCTCCCTCCCCTTTCTAAGAAAAAGAGAGGAGAGGAAGAGATTAAAGAGATTTATGAGTTTAGGAAAAAAAAAAAAAGGCAAGTAATGAAAATATTAACAATTTATTAAATAAAAAAAAATAATAAAAAAGGTGGGGGGAAAGGTATACAGTATATACAAAGCTGTATCAGTCTCCCAGGATGATGATCACATCATCATCAGGCAGATTCCAGATCTGGAATCAGGAGCGCTCGGATTGGGGTCAAAGGCAGATGAACAGACAGGGTCCTTCTCAGAGGTCGGCCATTGAAGGAAGAGAGTTGACGCTTTGATCCCTCAGCTTTTATACTGAGCATGATGTGGATGGGATGTAATTACCCCAGTTGGTCAATTTTGGGTCACCTGTCCTGTCCGCTCCTCCCTACAGGAGTGACCTCTCTACCCTTTTCTGCTTCCGACCCTCCAACAGGGCAAATAACAAAATTACCTGCTCTTGGTTGTTCTCACAATGAGTATAAGCAGGGGCCTCTCTGCACCAACCATTCCTTGGTATAATCAGGGTTTATCACTGTGAGATCGGACAGTTTCTGAACAATATGCTGTTAATTTCAGAGTTCAGTCAGTTAGAAGAGGCCCAGCTAAAAGAAGTCAAAATATAAAACAGAAAATTGGTTCTGTTTTGCCTCAAACCAGGACATACTGCTATGCTGTGTCAGTTGGAACTCAGAGTAAGATCTATCATTGAAAAACCATTTAATGAAGATTTCTGTTTTTAAATTTTGTTCTTGTCTGTGGTGAGAGAAATATTGGGCATGGAGCCGTTTACTGGCATCTCTTTCTCCTTTTTTCTGTTATCATAGTCTGTATACAAATAAAAACAGTCTCCTAAATAAATGCTTTTTTTAAAAATAAAAGAAATTGCAGCAAATGCCTGTCTAAACATAGAACCAAGCACATCATGAAGATAGAATTGCAAGAAATTGCAGTTGTTTTAACAAGTTGTAAGTTGGCAAGGTTTTTACTCCTCACTCGTACATTTTGTCTTAAATGCTGAGATTTTAATCTTAAGTTTAGTTCTTTTCAACTTTCATGGCTTAATTTTTTTTAGTAGAAAATAATAGTATGTTGTTTACTAAGACATCCTGGCTAACCAAACTCTTGCACCAGACACAAAACTCTAATGAAATTCAGATTCAGACGGAATCTTCTGTCCTAATGGTAATCAAAACCAAAGGCAAACATCATCTAAGCATGTGGTTGCCATAGTACACTTCTGTTTTTCCTGGGGTTTCTTGTATCTGCTGCTGTTTCTTTGATCTGAAGGGCAATTTAAATGGGAATGATAGTGTGGTGAACTGCTGGTCCCGTGGTCTTTCTCCATAATGTGGCTAGCAACACTGAATAGTTATTATTAGAAGCTTTTCTTATTTCCTCTGTTTTTTCCCTTCTGTTGTTGTGATTTTGAAAGGCTCCATGTCTGTGCTATTCTGTACCCAAAGAGGGCTGGTTTTCTTTTGAATACCAAGCTGGATTTATCCATGACTTAACTGTTACTGTAAAAGCCATGTTCACTTCTCTATGTGGGTTTCTCTAGGGTAGGTTTCTCTATATTGTAGGATTCTCTATGTAGGTTTCTAGGTTCTACCCTAGAAAATGGTCTCTTTCAAAATAAACATTCTTTCAATAGTTTTAGAAAGTCAATAATACGTAGAGGTAGCAACTAATATAGCTGTCCAGAATTTTTCTGCTCAAACTATAGCATTGGGTTAAGAATTACCAACCAATAATTTCAACTTTGTGCTATCAACTTTGTGCTGATATCTTCAAAACTGTCATGGTAAAAGCTGTGCTCAGTGACGTGTATAGATACTATACAGTTTGGTTGGATAGTGTCTGTGAACTTAAGCTTTCTAATTTAATTTTTAACAATTAATTAAAAAAGAAAAAAACTTTGGCTTGTTCTGGTGTTCACGAAGGCACAAAATGGTCGGTGGCTCGTGAGCAGCCAACAGAAATTGGGAAGGACTGAAATAGCTGTCATTGCAGAGAAGAGGACTGGGAATTATTAGAGACCACATATCATGCAGGAAAGCTGCATCCATACATATCTTTGTGGTCATGGTGCATCCTAGGATTTCTGCTTCTCTGATCCGTTACACTCAACAGCAGGACAGATGGCTGCTTGAGTCAAACTGTATTACTAAGAGGAAGCTTTTCGGCACGTTAGAGTTTTGTAGGTGCTTGAAATAACATGGACTGGACTTCAAAGTCTGGCTGTTTTGCTTCTCTTGAAGTTTTTCTTATGCTTTAGAATTATACATATGGTATGAAGTTTGTATCTCACTGCTGCTTCTGTGGTTAGATATTTGTCAGGAGAAATGAAAATTTCCCTCTCCTCTTACCTTATCTCTGTTGTAGGTTATCAAAACCTCATAGTCTGAGTTTGGGAAGATTATGGTGTTGAGGGGTAATGTTTCATGGTTAGACTTCTTGAGACTAGTGGCTGGAGGACACTCAAAGTATCATAGTCCCTGTCAGATGAAAGCCATGCCTGTATGTGCTCCACAGCACAAAGAGGAAGATGGCCCTTCTCTTTGCTTAAGGTTCAGTAGCTTCAGTCTCACAAGCCTGTTCCTTGGGGAATGACTTTGGAGTCTGAACTCAGTAGCTTGACAAGGGGATTGATGTGCTTTGTGATAATACATATGACGATATTCAACCCTGTGGTGGGTAGTTTCTTAAAGAAGTACAAAACAAGTGTGTGAAATTGAGTACCACATTGATTTTTGTTTCTCAGAGGCAGTTGCTGTTGAATTTCGGGTAATGTAGTAGTGTTGGAAGAGACTGAAATCTATTTTCAGGTACAGCACCATTCTTCCTAGAAATTGTAAGGTATAAGCAGGGGCCAGAAAAGAAGACCACAAAGCCCCTGCAAAAGCAGAAATGCTTGTTAGAGCTAACGTGACTGGAAAATGGATTATAACTGTTTTTTTTTCCTACTAGTACTTTACCCTGCCACGATAAGGTAGCCCTGTCTTTAGACAGCTGCTGTAGTGAATATACTGTGCTTGCTTTCACAGGCTTGTTGAAATTAAAAAGGCTATTATAGTTACAAACAAAGGGACTTGAAATTTGTAACACTCCCAAGGTTAAAGCAAATGTGTTTGTCTTGGTTATGGTAAGAGACTGTAACTGCTTTAATCCTGTGTTACTGAGGATGACATACTCAGTCTAAGCTATTGACTTTAAAATTTGTATTAATAAGAAAACATATTGCATGTTAGAGTAGCAAATGTTACTGATGTTTGTGGTTTTGATGCTCTTTCTTTTGGGGAAAGAAAAAAAAAAGTAATTCTTGTCTTAAACTTGTATCTTCATGTAGAATACTTTTGTCATAGAATGAGCTAAGAATATCAGACCTTCTAAGCCAGAAAACAAAAGCTGGCTCCTTCTTGAGAAAAGTAGAGAAGAACTTGCACATTGGCAGTATTGTTTCTGATTATATATCAAAATGTTTGAATTTTCTGTGCTTCTAAGAGCTAGTTTTATTCTAACTCATTAAATAACCCAGTAAGCCATCTGGCATGTGCATGTGCAAAAGGAAGAAGAAATTTCAGCTTTTGATTAGTAACAATAGAAAATCCCCCAGCCCAACAGCTGAGTTTACATTTTATGAACTTTTTTAAACTTGCGTGACTCTTAACTTCTAATGCTTAGCTGTTACATACCATTTTAAAAGAGACTGACTGTCCCTCTGATCTTGTTTGATCAACTATTGCCACATCTTCATAGAAGAAAAGGTGAGACTTGAGAACCTGTTTTTATTGATGTAGGGCAGCATGTACATCCTGGTGAGTGGCAGGCACTCCTCATTGACAGGGGAGTGTGTGTCCACCAGCTGGGGCTTTCACTTGTGTCACCAGAATCTCTTCAGTATCTCACAGCAACATGAAAAACTGTGCACAGATCATGTGTGCCCACTTTGTTTGGCCCCACAGCTTTTCTGATGGTGTAATTTGATGGTGTAATTTGGTGGTGTAATTTCTTGGAGGGCTACAAAGATGATTGAGGGAATGGAGCACCTCTGTTAATGAGGAAGGGCTGAGACCTGGGACTCTTTAGTCTGGAGAAGACTGAGGGAGGATCTCATCAATGCTTATAAATATCTAAAGGGTGGATGTCAGGAGTATGTGGCCAGACTCTTCTCAGTGGTGCCTGGAGACAGGACAAAGGGTAATGGGCACAAACTGGAACACAGGAAATTCTGTCTGAACATGAGGAAAAGCTTCTTTATTTTAAGGGTGACAGAGCACTGGAACAGGCTGCCCAGAGATGTTGTGAAGTCTCCTTCTCTGGAGATATTCAAAACCTGCCTGGATGCTTTCCAGTCCAACCTTCTCTTGGTGACCCTGCTTTGGCGGGGTGGGGGTTGGACTAGATGGTCTCTAGGCATCTCTTCCAGCCCCTGCCATTCTGTGATTCTGTAATACAGCTTTAGAAATGGATTTACTGAGGTAGATTTGAGCAGGTTTTGGTAACACAGTATTTTCTTAGTCAGATGGTCAGCGTGGGGAGCTGCTTCGCCTTCTCAGCTCACTTTAAAATGCCATGCTGTACTCTGGCCATTAGGGGCAAGGTCTGGTTGTCAGCAGAAACCTTCCGTTCCCTCATGCCTGCTGGTGTGACAGTGCTTCTGGCTGCAAAGCCTGTGACCCCAGATTTCAGCTGTTTACTGAGCAGTTAGAGAGGAGTTACTGCTCCTGCCACAGTTGTATTCTTTGCAGCACTTGAGGTTAACAGATGGAGGAGATATTTTGGCAGCCTCCAGCAGCTGGTGTTGTCTGCTGGTGTGTTGAACTCATAGAGGAAGCTATAGAGAATGAGGGTTAAATAAAAACCTGCTGCTTGTAAATCGTCAGGTATCTTCTAGTACAAAAGGTGAAAATGGGATCTGAGTAAGCAGAATGGATTGAAAAAGCAGAGATATCAACAGATGAGGAAAGATTAGGAAAGCCTGGGGTCTGCTGTCCATGAGTGTTATGCTTCTTACAATGGATGAATCAGACTCCTGCTTGACGAGGAACTGGTGTTTCAATGTAGCTGTTCAAATGCAGGATCAAAGCAAAGGTAGGTTATGGCATTAGAAATTTTTGTGAGGTGAAAACAGGGGCTACGTGGGTGGGACAGGAGGCTGTGAGCTGAGGCCGTACCTCCTGTGATGAGCAACAGCGGGGAACTTGTTATCAACAGATGAGGAGAAGGCAGAAGTTTTGAACAACTCCTTTGCCTTAGTCTTCACTGGCAACCCCTTTCCTCTTAGCTCACATGTTGATGGCCCACAAGTTTGAGACCAAGGTGACAAAGTCCCTCCCACTGTAAGTGAAGACAAGGTGTGAGATCAGCTGAGGAACCTAAAGATATACAAGTCCATGGGACCTGATGAAATACATCCCAGAGTCCTGAAGGAACTGGCTGATGTAGTTGCCAAGACACTTTCCATGATATTTGAAAATCAGCATCCTGCTTGCCAAATTGGAGGGATCCAGAATCGAAGGGTGGACTGTTCGGTGGATAAGGAACTGGCTGGATGTTTGAATCCAGAGGGTGGTAGTCAATGGCTTGAGGTCCAGATGGAGAGCAGTGGTATCCATTAAGGGTCTCTGCTGGGACTGGTACTATTTAACATTTTTATCAACAATATAGATAGAGGGATTGAGTCCACTATCAGCAAGTTTGCAGATGACACCAAGCTGTGTGATGTTATCGATACACCAGAGGCATGGGATACCATCCAGAGGGATCTGAACAGGCTGGAGGTTCTGAACCTCATGAGGTTCAACAAGAGCAAGTGCAGGACTCTGTGCCTGGGCCAGAACAATCTCACTATCAATACAGACTAGGGGATGAGGTATTAGAAAGCAGGACTGGGGAAAGGGACTTGGGGGTGC
>VZTM01007579.1:10782-21990 GCA_013400555.1 Jacana jacana
AAAAGAGCAGGAGTCAAACACCAGCCTTGTTATGGCTACAAAGCCAAGAATGGCCAGACCAGCATGATTAAAAAATTAAAACAAAACCAGAAGGCCCAATTAAGGATTTCTTGGCTTAAATTATATATCTTTGTCTGCTGTTTTAGATGGCCCATCCCACCCATGGTCTGGCAGATCTTTTCTGCTTCTTCTACCTCCTTTGGTAGCAAAAACTATCCTTCTCTTGACACGGCCATACAACGGCATCTCTTTCTTCTTTGTCTTTAGCAGTGAAACACAAATTAATTGAGTTGTGGAAATTTCATTTTGTGTACCGTTTCATTATTTAGTGTCACAGCAATAGTGGAACTCATCTCTTTTTCTCTCTATTAGCAGGAACTCCACAAATGCAGCCATGAAACAGCAGTGGTTGCCTGTGGGGATTGAGTCTCTGAAAGTTGAATCTGTCTCCTGTTCTTCTCAAAGTGGTAATCTGCAGAGTCCCCAACCCCAAATTTTTTTGTAACATCTTCGGCAAATCCACAGCTAAGACAAACTTGATTTTGACCAGCCCTGGCACGAATAGATTATCAAATTGAGCATGTAGTTATTGATTAGGCAACATGAGATACTTTCTGGCCTGACCCATATCAGAACTTTACTTGTTCTTTTTGGCACTTGACAAATACTTGCTCCTCCCTTTTCCTGAAAATTACAGAAAAATTAGTACAAAAAGAAACCTCCATAAAGCACTAAGGTTGTTAATAAAAATTATTGGTGACAGGACTGTAGTGGTTTTTCAGTCAAAATAATAGTGGTTTCTTTTTAAAGATATTTTCTGATCTACAATTAAGCTACCACAATGGCAAATTCTTCATTATACTTTTACATATTTTCTAAAAGAAAAGGAAAATTTGTGTGGTGTAAACATGAAAATGACACATTTCAAGCCTTTCAACCTAGTAAGTTGTTAGATCATTTTGTTACTCTGCCCATCTTTCTTAGAAAGTACGTAACTGTTATATACCAAAAGAGAGAGCAGTTCATTATATGAGTGCTAGTTACTGATTTATTTGTGAAATTCCTAGAAGGGAGGAGGGTCAAAGGGGGAGTCACAAAAGTTTTCAAATCCGCAGATCAAGAAAAGTAATGCTATGTCCAAATATATTTAGTGAATGATAATGCAAACCACAGACACATATAGAGAAGAGGAGAAAATAAATTCTCTGGCTCAAGCCGGGAATTTATTGAATGCTTAGAGCCAGAGAAACAATAATTTAGAGGGGAGTATTTCCCTGGATTCTGCACTACTAATAAATCATTGCTGGCCATGCAATTTTTAGTGGTCCCAACAATGATTACATCGTGTATACACTAGTCACACTTAGAAACTACATATCTATCTTTGTTCTACTCCCAAATGCTCTGGGTGCTCTCGATGCTGAGGAATAACTTTTTCTGAATAGAAAAGAAAGAGGTGTGTGGCTGTCTTTATGTACACACACCTATACATATGAATACAACAACCCTCAGACCCAAGGAAAATATTATAGATGATTCAAATATTCTTCAGAATGGCCATAAGGAAGTATTATAAGATTTTTTAAAACTTAAATGAAATTATTTTTCTGAGCATATTTTCCATTTAGAGAGGAAAGAAGTAACAAAACCTGCCAATCTACCTTAACTGGTGTGAAAGTGGGTTGCTTTACATTCACAAATGACTTAAGATTTTTTAGAGAAAGGCTGTACTGGGGGGAAAATATTATCTCATTAGACTTGCAGTATACAATATCTTTACATTGTGATTCCTTGGGATGTGAATGTGGGTAGGAAAGACGCTGTAGTAAACAGGGAGAACAGCCTCTAGAAGTGGGTGCTGGTAAAGCACCAGCTGTAAGAGCACAAAGCCTGCAAAGTGATGGGAGGAAGGAATGAGAACAGCTCACTTATTTTTTCAGAGGAAATAGTATATATGCATCTTCCAAGTCATTGGGAGAGATCTCACTAATGCAGTTATGAAGGTCGGCGATGAAAGTTTGTAGTAACTGTTTGGTTGGAAAACCTTTCTTCCAGAACAGATAAAAGCTGAAAGTACTCCGTCCTCATAAGGTCAACAGTAAAAGAAGTTAACAAAGATTAGGTAGTGAGTTTTTAAAAGATCCTTCTGAACATCTGTGAAGGACATAGAGTACTTTCTGGAATGCGGAGTTGTTCCTCCATCCCTGTGGAGCTGGTGGAAGGACAGCCCAGAGACTGCAGATGAAAATCCTGGCACCAAGAGGCAAGACCATCGCTCAAGGAGAGCCTGCTGAGGGGAACAGCAAACCCGTAGCCAAGCCCCAGCGGTGATGGAGAAAACTTTCTGCAGACTACAGAAGACTCTGCCAGGTGTGATGCTACTAGGGAAGCCACTGGATTGACTGGAACAAAGCTGGGAAGCAAGATTAGATCTTCCTTTGAAAATTCTCCAAAATAAAATGTCAATGCAAAACTATTGCAAAGCTGTAGCTGACTTAGATTTTGCCACCGTCTTGAAGAACTGTTATTGATTTAAGTATTAGCAGAGAAAATATTAAATTAAGGGATTTTCTTTTAAGCAACTCACTAATATAGTTAAAGCAGACACTGGGTGAGTGATCCTCTGGAGCTTCTTCTAAGCTGAAAGTGTGTAACAGCAGAAGGAATGACAGAGCTATTGGCAAAGGAAAACAAAAGATGGGGATGGTAAAAATGCAGGACAACAGTCTGTAGTTTCCAAGCTGAACTGACTAGGTGCAAACCTCTAAAGAGCTGAGGGGAAAAAAAACCCAAATGTGATCGTTTAAATTAGAAATGTGTAAGTAAAGAGAAATTTCAGTGCCTTTGAGTGAAATGTCTAGACTCCAGGTTTCTGCAGTATGGATAAAGCTGGAGTGGAGTTTATGCCCGTCTGCAATCACCCTGTTCACACTGTTCCCCCAGGCATGTGGAACAGTAATCAGGTCCTACACTCAGATTCAATTTTGTTACAACTGGCAACCTGATGTCATTAGTTGAAATAAACTGAAGAGAGTTGTTCTGCTGAAGCTCAAAATGCTTTTCTTTATAGAAGAAAACCTCAGCTAGACCAACTAATAAAGCCAAGTGGAAGACATATCCTATTTGGGTATCTCAGTGTTAACTATTTCCCTTGACAACACCCATTTCAGAAATATTGAACTATTTACTGTCTCTGAAACATCTGGACTTTCTACTTGTTTCATAAGTCTCTAACAAAAAATATCTGCACATCATCCATCAATCCACAGCCACATTCTTTTCTCACCCTATCATGATTAGATTCCTTGGGAGGTTGTAGGGTTTTTTTTTCCTAATGCTTTTCTCCCGGTTTTTCTTGGACATCCCTGTGTTATTAATGGGCTCGATATGTGCTCACTTTGAACCATTAAAAATTAAACTAGTGTTTCTGGTAATTGTCATATAAGCTGGATAAATGGGGAGTTTTGATAACAGACCCATTCTGGCAAAACTAAGACAGATCTCACTCACTGTTTGAAGAAAGTCCCCCTCCTGTTGCGGTGTGGAGAGCAGAGGTGCAGTGTGTTGTCCAAGGCAGTTTTTTCAACAGGAACATCCAGGTCACGTGCGCTATTGCTAGGGCTGCCCTGATCTAAGCGAATGGAAGCTCCTAAATATCCCTTCTCTAAGCAGTTAGCTGCTTTCTACAGAGCGAGATCCACCCAATATGGTTGCTCCATGGAAAAAGAGCTGCGTGGCCTCTGCATAGGCCTCATCTCAAAGACCTGTTCCTACAGTGCAAGCAGTCAGTGCTTACCTCAGCTACCTCTATGTGTAATAAAGAGTAATTCAAGAGTAAATCCTGCTGTGGAGGTGCTATTCTCCTATCGCTTTAAAATTCAGTGAATGGACAGGAAAGTCTTCCCCATCCGCACTGGCTGATACTGGGGAGGGCTTCTGTCAGGAGGAGGAGGGCAGCTTGCCCTCAGGTGGCTTTAAGCAGGCACTGAGCCCCCCCCCAGCAGCTCACACTGCTGGGCACTTTGCCTTTCTCCCCCGCCTTTGCACCAGTGTCCTTTTTCCACACTAGTGTGCGGCCAGAGGAGAACCCTGACCCACCTCAATACGCAAAATTGCAAGTGTGCAATCGGTGCAAGGCAGTTGTAAAATTGTTGAGCTGTAAAACTGCCGAGCGGGGAGCCGGAGGGAAGGTGGGGGCAGAGGAACGGGCCTGAGACCCTGCGGGGCTGCCGCAGCAGAGTTTCTCATCCTGAGAGCTGAGCCGCTTCTCGGAGCCGGCCGGTTTGCTGCCCGGTAATGCGAGGAGCCGGCTGATAGCGGAGCCTTGCGTGGGGTTTGCTTCATCGGTCAGGCTGCCAGGGGACACACAACAATTGCAATCTCCACCGCTCCTCCCCGCCACAAAGATTAGGGGAGGTAGTCATGTGGAGCAGGGCTGAGACCCTTAGAAGAGACGATAACAATGCACAAACAGCAGACGGGTGTAAATATTAGGGAGAAAAAGGGTGGTTCAAGGATGTGCAATCGAGAATAATGGGTTGAAGAAAAAAACATCTTTTTTTATATGTGGCTATTTTTGTATGACCTCTGTCTGGAACTCAGCAAACAAAACTGAGGGGGAAGACACAGTCTCCTCAAACAATATTACATTGTGAGACCTTGCTCCTGAAGATAAATCAGTGTGTCAGACTTCAGCTCATTGATTTTATTTGTCTGAATCTCAGGCTAATTAAGAAAAAAACAGTCTGAAGAGCAGACCTTGCTTTCTGAACAGCCTGTGAAATAGTCCTGTAGGGGGAAATTGAGAGATGTTTTGTATACTTAAAAATCCTAGAAACCCTGCTGTGATTATCAGCTAATTCATCTATTTTCAGTAATAATCTTGATAATAGAAGTAGTCTCAAAGCTGAGCATGTCTGACAAAAGGAGTGAAGAATGCATATAAAATGTTATTATTATTTTCCCTTCTGACAGTTTTTATACTAGACAGGAAAATACCAGAAAATCATTGGCAACAATATTTGGACAAAACAGCTGTTTATTAAACAATTAATCAAAGGTGCCCTGTGAAAGCCCAGACTATGGGAAGAGAAGCTGGCACCTCTCCTTTCCACAGGCTGAAAGGTAAGAACCTGCCTTGTCCATGTGACATAAAAAATAAAGGGGGGGACTGGTGGAAAGGCAGAGGTGTCCCAAGTGCTGTTGACAAGCCCCAGTCAAGCATTCAGTAACTCTTAACCCATGGTGTGGTCTGTTAGCACTCAGCACTCCAAAGACAACCCTGCTCTTTAATCAGACATTTGCTTTGGCACCAGATGCTTGGGGTGAGGGGCTGCACATGAAATCCAAGTATTTGCTGCTCCTCACACATGGTAAGTCTAGGAGATGTAGAAATGGGGCACAGGATCTGAGACATCCTCTGAGGATGGAGGCAGGGGACAGGGTGTGGAAAAGAGAGGAAAAGGGAATGGGAAGAAGAGGAGGAAAGAGACAGCAGAGGAAACACAGGAGGGTGGTAAGAGCTGGGGAAGCACATCAACAAGGAACAGAAGTGGACAAAGGGAGGAATACTTAATACCAACAACACACTTCAGGCGTAAGAGATACATTCTGTGTCTCTATCTTATTTTATCAGTGCTCATCCATGATTTCTGTGCTGTGCTGCTGCTCTGATGTGCCTTTGCCCAGAACACCCTGCTGAGCTGCCAGCTGAGCACACCCCCAGCTTGCAAGACACCAAGGCTGCTGCAGCTGTCCTGCCAGGCTGTGCTAGAAACTCGGGAAAAGGGGAAAGAAAAGCAATTGCCTTCTGCAAGATCTGATGCTGTTCCAAGTACTTTAGCCAGAAAATAGGTAAATGTAATAGGGATTTAATATCTTGTCAGCACTAATTAAAGTCAGGTCTTTGCCAGCAAAGCCATTACAGACCACGTTTTCAGACACTTGCAAGCTGGCTGTGATCATGTTCTGGGAGTAACAAATTTTCTCTATTTATGAAAGAGTCATTGCAGGGCTGTTGAAACAACAAAAGTTGTGACGGACAGAAAGTGAGTATCACTAGGGGAAGATGGGGAGGTATGGGAGGAGGAATAGTGTCTTCTCACAACACCTTTAACATATTGAATAGTAATTAGAACAAAGATAAAAGTATGTCTTTGGTAACTACCTTAAATTCTGGAGCTTGATGTAATGATTAATTAAAGGCTGATATATGCAACCATGATTTTCACTGTCTTCTGAAACCTGATAACCACAGACTTTGACAAATCACCAGAAGGAACAGTAACACTAGTGTGGATCCCAGAACTGCCTTCTTTCTACTCCTGGAGGATAAAATACCACAAACCATGAAGAAAAATGAATGCAACAGATTGTGCAATGAGATAAAGAAGCCCTCCATCAGTTAGGTAGCTCTAGGATTACTGAGGGACTAGAAGAATAATCAATACCTTTTATCACACTATGAAACTACTATAGCAGAGGATTTCCCCCTGAAATGGTCCTGAATAGCTATCCTTACTGCAGTTTCAGGATTCTTTAACCGAGGTTTGTGAGCAAAAAACAGAGCACTGATCCTTCCAAATGTGTCAAATAGCAGGTATTAAGCATAAAACTCATACACTTCATTCTGCCCTGCATCTCTGCTTAGGTAGGGCTGCAGCTCCCAGGCTTTCACAGTACTGAAAAGAGCCTCATTATAAAACAAATACGACCTGGCACTAAAATCCAGCCTCTGACATGACACTGTCTCCTACTTTGGGGAAAGTTCTCTTGAGCATGGGGAAGCTCTTTTTCCACTGTATAGTACAGGCAAGCAGCTTCTCACAGAGCATCTGAGGACCCACAGCAGTTGTAGCAATTTGTCTTAGTAGCCACTGAAGTAATTACAGGGCCATCCCTGACTCATCCACCTAATTCAATGTGGATCAGAATATTTCTGTTATATTCGTCCTGCCACACGGTATGAAATTCATTCTGGCTTCACACTAGCTGCAGGAGGGACTATACCTCATGGGGCACAAGCCTGTGATTACAGCATTAACACAGTAACTCTTTTTAGACAAACTGAACCCAGCAATGTGAATTTCCACTGCATCACAGCTTTGCAGTGTGTGGGATTTCTGGCCCAGTATGAGAAGCATTGCAGCTGGCTCCAGCTGGATTATGGTCTGGTCTATCAGTAAAGTTCATCTAGTGCTAAAAAGTTACATGGGCACATTATATATGTTTATATATATATATATATATATATATATATGCAGAAACAGAAGGGGAGGAAGAGGAGAAAGAGCTTAATGAATTAAGGATTTTAAAATTAGACAAGATGTGATTCACTGGCAGATGGCCTCAGTGAAGTGGCCAGCCTAATTAAGTGTGTTATACTGTATCATCAATAATCCATTAGAAGAGTGGCAATAGTTTATGTGCAGCAACAATTTGCTAAAAGGTCTCCATGTACTTCATAGCAATGGAATTTACAATTTTGTTCAGAGGGAAAAACAAACAAACAACTCTTTCAGTTTTGAGGAATAACTTAAAAAATACATGGTGTAATCCATTGCGCTGTCATGTGCTTGACTCCAATGAGAATCTGAAGCGGTGCCTCTAGTTTCTGTGAACTAATCCAATTAATCTTAATCCTGGTCCCACAGGCTCACAGCCTCTATGGTCAGCAAAGCAATGGCTATGTAATTTGGCATTTCGTCAGGGTGCCACCAAATTCATCATTCCCTCGTGGAATTCCCTATTTTGCTGCAGGCAGTTGCTCAACCTTTTGTTTTCTGTCTTCTGACTTGCCTCTTGCCTCCTCTCCTCTCCCCATGGGGAGGAGGTAATTGGATTACAACGCATGCTCTCTTCACTCCTCCATGGAGCCAGGCAGCAGGGGGTTGGAAAGCAACCATGCGCGTCCAGCCTGTGGCCAGGGAGCGGAGAGCCAAGCATATTGGATGACACGCTGGGCCTCGCAGGGGGCAGAGCAGCCATGGGGAGCTGGGCAAGGGCTCCTGAAACTGTCTCAAGAGCCCTGCTTCCCTGGCACACGGGAGAAAGGGCGCTTGGGTTATGTTTCCAAGACAACACCATGGGAGCTGAGACCTGGGGTATAGACTAGGGCTCTTTGAAGGCACAGTAGAAAAAAAATCACACCTTGGCAGTAACATGGGCAGGAAGGTGGCTTGTGAAAAAGTATTGCCCAGTCCCACAACAAGAACTGATCATTTCCCTCCTTCTCCTAGATCTTGACACAAAACACTATGTTTTAGGATAATTACATTGTGTTTCTTTATATTTTTTAATATCTGCATGGATGTTCGTGTGTGGCAACCTGTTAATTGTCTCAGAGCTTTCCCACGTGTATGGACCCAAGTGAAATTTTGGCTTGTGTTGCAAAAATCTTAAGGGCTGTCAGGTAACACACAGACTCCAGTTCTGCCTGAGCCCCTGCCCCTCCAAGTTTTCACTCTTTCCTCTTGACAGGCCTACACTTGCCCATCCTCCATCTTAGCAATCGCACAAATGGGCCACAGCAACTGTTCTTCCCCCACCCCAACACTTCCAGTGTGACTGCCCCACTCCTGAGAGCTGGATCTCCTGCTAGAAGTGTCAGCCCCCTGCCTGGGATACATGAGATGCTGCCCTAGTGTCACCTTCTCTCCTTCTGAATGAGGGTCAAATGTGCCAAAAAACTTTACCACAGCCACAGGTTCCCTTCCAACTTTTTCCATGTGCTGCCTTTTCTCCCACAGAGAACTTAAGGAGACCTAAATGATGCTGCCTGGGGTTTCCTCAGCTGCAGCTCCTGTCAGAGACCTAGCTGGCCACCCGGTTCTATTTAATGCCCTGTTTTGGCTCCAACACATATCTTCAGCCATTGCTTCATCATTTGCCCTAGTCTGGTGATGTTAGCTTTAGGTTTTATATTAGGGAACAGCACTTTGCTTTGGAATGTTGAGAACAGCTAACACGTTTTAAACTAATTAGTTGAAATTAATATTAGTGAGTTTTTGTGAAGGTGGAACATGAAGAAAAAGAGTACTTCGGGGTCATGAAGAATGTCTAGGGATTGGTAACATGGAATTTAGTCCCATTTTGCCAAGGGAGGGGTTTTTCTTGTGGAATTCTTGCAGTGAAAAAATTCTGAGAAAGAAATTACTATTGACTACTATATTATGTTAGCTCTGTGAAGCACCATGCTATGAACAGGCCCTTTATCTTCATAAGTGCACATTTATATGAGGGAAAAAAAATGCAGTTCTTGCCCCATAATCACTTTTCCTCCCTCTTATTTTACTATGATACAATTAAATAAGAATTGAAGGAATAGGACAGGATCTTGAGGCTCATCTCAGTTCCACCACTTCAAGCTCAGAATAATAGCAGCAGTGGGATTTTGCATTGTTAAGAGTTTTGAGGTACAACGTTTAGATTTATCAACATTTAGTGGAGTGAAATCAGCTTCTAACAGACAGGTTTTAAAATAGAAGTGTGAAGCTGAAAAAAATTTATTTGTTTTGTTTTTTTTTTTTTACAATAAGTGAGTAAACCTCTATTGTAAAGATGTCATGTCTCTGTTGAGCCCTGAGCTGGGGTTGCACAAGGGCTGTGAGGTGCACATAGAGGCTCCTTCACCTCTGACAAGACAATTCCAGGCACCAACTCTGTTGCCTTTAGCTGTGTAGCTGTGAAGTCCAACTCAGCCTTGAAAGTCTCTTGTTTTCCTGTGGTAGCATGAGAATCTAAAAGGAGCTTTGTTTTGTCTGCCCTTAAAACTTACCACCACTGTTGTTCACCTGAGCATTCCTGGTTTATGATTGCATCTTCAAATGGTATAGCAGCTTCCCTGTTTGTAGAAGGAAAACAAGACTCTTTTTTGGTGTTGTTTTTTTTTTTTTTTTAATTTATTTCTTTATTTTTTATTCATATATGGTTTATGTATGTTCGCATGTATCAGTGGC
The DNA here is from genome assembly GCA_013400555.1 of Jacana jacana. Taxonomy (NCBI): domain Eukaryota; kingdom Metazoa; phylum Chordata; class Aves; order Charadriiformes; family Jacanidae; genus Jacana; species Jacana jacana. The sequence goes on from VZTM01007579.1 coordinate 20,739, forward strand.
TATTAGCTGGATATAGACTCTCCTCCTGACAACACACTGCACCTGGACCATGGTAGAAGGTAGCACCCAAATAGCATGAAAGGGAACTCACAGGGAACGTAGAAGTGTATTGTGTTAGTGACCCATGGTTTCAAGTACTTTGAACTGGGCTGCAAATCAAAGAGCTGTTGTAATATGTTGCACCAAGAATCCCCGTGTAAGAAATTCCCTTTTGTGGCCAAATGTGACAACAAACTGTAGAGCTGTTTTGTATTGCCTAAGGTTTGGAGACACCTCCTGCTCTTACTTTAATAAAAGACTGTTATGATGCTAAAAAATGACAAATTTTCCAGGGAAAGGATATGCACTTAATTAACAGAGATTGCCCAGTCCTAATCTGTAGCATATTTCAGGTTATTTTACTGGTAAGAGCTGGGTCCTGTGAGCACATGAGCACATGCTCACCTTCATTTCTGCTAAGTCTCAGGATCGTAATGGATGAAGTTAAATGTGAGTGTAGAATTTGACCACTGCCCTTAAAAACCTCAAGCAAGTTTAGCAAACAAAGCCAAATATAGAAAGATTAAGATTTATTCTGACAAGTACAATATAAATTTGTCTGGACTGCATCAACAGAAAGAATTTTGTTTAAGAGCCTTCGACAAAATTTAGTAAATGTCTTTAAAGCCCTATGCATTTTTTAACAATGCAAATGTCATCCTTCTCAGGGAGGGGGAAGGGAGATGATTGTAGTTTCTGGGATGACATGCTGTTTGTTTTTCATAATACTCAATATTGCAAAAATGTCCTAATAACTTCTTTTTCATTAGTATTTCTTTGACCATTCTGGAATCCACATAAACTAAACATATACTTGATAAAATCCATTTCCTATAAATCATCATAACCAGGCTTGGTTGCTCTCTTTACCTTTCTCCACTGTTTTTAAAAGGATTAGTGCTGAGGAATATGTGAAACAATCTTAAAGAGGGGAATTAATCTAAACTTTCATAAAATTCATGTTGATATAATTTGATATCCATACATTTAATTACGCTTCATTTATTAAAACACGGTCATTAGCCAGGCATAAAAAAAGAAATAAATTAAACAGACTTCGTGAAATGTTTACTACTTTAAAATTTTAAATAACCTTTTAAATTTAAAAGAATTCTTTATTTTTTTGTAACATTGGCAGAAATTGTACACTCACAATGAGATTAAGATGCTAGCAATTTCCTGCAGCTTTACTGAAAAAAAGTAATCAGAAAAC
>VZTM01007579.1:25058-38766 GCA_013400555.1 Jacana jacana
TGTGTGTGCCAAAAAAAAAAAAAAAAAAAAAAAGGAAAGGGAAGGGTTACACTTTAGTTTACAGACTTGTTTTTTTCAAAGGAATTTAAGAGAAGTTTTTTACTAATGCAATTTAGGTCACTCCTAATTTAACCCTACTAGCTAATTTTATACAGGATGTATTTTATTTAAACATGCAGAAGCTGCATTATAAAATACATTCTTCAATCTCTACTTAAATGTGTCGCTAGAAGATCTGTTTCAATATATATGGTTTCTTAGGCTATGCATATAGGCGACAGACCTTCATAATTTTTCTAGAACACTGCCTTTAATGGCTAGCTGTGTGTAGTTCATTCTGCTCCTCCTCTTTATCAGTCTCCTGACTGAGTAGGTCAATAGTTGTAATTGGCCACTCTTCCGACACAGTACAACTCTTCTGGCGTGGTAGGCTGTGCAAACTCAGTCAATTTTGTATTCAGAGCGATCTCCAGCAAGTAGGCTATTAACACATTTAATGGTTGTGACAGAAGAAACAGGTTATTGGAAAACCAGTTGTGTCATTATCAAATGTGCATACAGAAGGACAAATAGCATGTGATGTACAAAATAGTGGAGGAAAAGAACTGCCGAAGGTGAGAAAAGGCAGAAAATTGATACTCAGAAAGTAACAACTGAGTAGCACAGGAATATTGGGAGAAACACCATCACTATGACTTTGTTCAGACACACTTTGCAAAACAACAAAACACCCCTGTGCTGTCTCCAAGAGCCAAGTGCTCCTGTTCATTATGACAGCAATAGTGGAACCTGTCATTCTAGGGAAAGAAGCAGACATGGAGAGCTCTGTACATCTCAGAGTACTGACATGTTTAGAGACTCAAGACTTCCTATTGCAAGGCTGAAGTCTTCCAGAGTGATGACCCAGAAGGTAAACTTTCACCCATTAAAATAATTAATTTTAGGTAATGAAAATTTTGTATATCAGAAGAGATAAAGGCTTTGATATCTAATCGGGTTTGATCTCTGACTGACCGGTTGGGGCTGGGTAGCCTGTTTTGCATTGTGAACTAGTGTGTTGTGGTGTCATTAGCACGTAGTGATCTCACAGGCCTTTATGAACAATTATCACATTAAAGGTGAGTCCTTTCCCCTCTGCCATTACATTGAATATGCTCACAGAAACATATGGACGTGCTGAGACAGTCACCAATGTACTTAGTGTTTACTATGCTTTGGCTTGTGCTCAGAAGTCAGAGTAGGAAAAAATAATGACATTACAGTGCTGGTGTAAGAGCTGAATAAATCACTTGAACAGGACACCCTTTCCCAATGCTCACCACGCACCCACGCACCTGGCATTCACCAAGCCCACACAGCCAGTATGTCCCACTCCTAATTTTACACAATGGCTAGACATGAAGTTTTTCCATTATGTTCATCTATAATTCAATGACATTTATCTTTACTAACAACCACAGTAGCTGTCTGTTCTCCACAATGGAATACTGCCAGTATACAGAAATGAATGACCTTAAAATGTCTCCCTAAATATCTCGCTGCAATTTCTTTTCCCTTGCACAGTGCAGAGTCTACCCCATACACCACCACCTACCCCCCATTTCAAACTGCCTCTCCACTCCAGACTGAAATATAAACTGGTATCAACTTCCTCCTAAAAGAAAAATGTTCTCCACCTTTCTGCTTCTCTCCATTTTCTACTTCTATCACCCATGTCCTTTTCTCACTCTTTCTTTCCTGCTGTTGCTGTATCTATTTATTTCTTGTTTTGCCTGTCTAGTTCTGTGTTCCCTGTTAAGGATAACTGATCTGTTCTATAACCCTTATGGCATCTATCCTCACAGGTGCCATACCTTTCTATAGTTCAAACTACTTTTGGGCTTCTAATTGCTCTAGTCTTTTCCCATTTAGATTTCTCTCCAGACCATTCATCATCTACCACAGGGTTTAACGTCCAATGCCTTTCCTTTCAGTCATTTGAGTTGTATTTCTCCACATCTTAATCATTTTTTATAGGCATAAGTTAAACATAGGGTTTGGGATGCTTTGTTTGTGCCTGTGGGCCATGCTAGTTAAGGCCACAAGACCTTCCTGACTTCAGACTCAGTGGTAATTCTGGGTAATCCTATGAGATAGGAGCATATAATTAATTTTGGAACCAAGTTTCTCTCTCAAAATTTCCATGCAATATCCTGCCTTAAAAAAAATGGAGACAGGGGGAAGAGAGGAGCCTTTGACATCATCTTCACATAAGTGTTACATTTGCTCAGATGTGATTGCTGTCTTTGAAATAGTCGCTTTCCCTCAAGTGTAATATGTTCCATTTCCACCAGTTTATCTTCCTGGATAGGGCTCAGTGTTGCATAATGAAAAACAACTAGAAATTCCAAAGGTCATGAAAAAAAGTTCATTACATTCCTGCCTATGTTTTACTATTTTCCTCCTCTTTTTCACTTCCTCCTTTGTTAATCTTTTAATTTACAGCACAGTTCAGACACACGTAAATTAAAAAAAAAAAATAAGAACTTTAAAAATTGCTAAAACTACAATCTGTGAAGAAAAAGATGCTGTTTTTCCCAAAACAGTCTTTTAAACCTGCGCTGTTTTTTCCAGAAGCACAAAAATGCCCTGCAAAGAACTAGATTGCTACTTTATTCTCCATCTTCTTGTTCCGATCATCACCCCTCACCGGATCAACAATTTCAGAAATGTGTTTTCCTGATAAGGTGAAATTATTATCTAATGTGTATGACTAAAATAACTGATGTTCTAAATAATTGCCGGCAATCAGTCCTTGGACCAGACAAACTCACAGATAAATATAAATGAAAATGATGATAAGTTTAACATCTAATCTAGCTATTCATTAAATTCAACAATGTTTCTCCTGCTATTATCAGGAAAACGTAAGTAAAATTTTGGCAGAAGAAAATATTTAGGAACACTGTGACACCAATGATACTTATTTCAACTGGGATCATCTTGTTCTCAAAATGATTCTTAGGGCAATGTGTTCCAAGAACATTTCAGTTCTTGTGAAAAAGCTCAAAGGAAGTTTGTTTCCTGAGTTATCCACACATATAGTATAAAGAAAGAGGATCTGAATGTACGTTACAACCTCAAAGTCAAACAGAAAAATTGGAAGTCACGAGTCTGCCTAAGCAAACAATGAATTTATTCAGGTGCTGTGTGTTTCTCTGAAAGACTCACCTGTAATGCTTAAAGGATGAAAAAAGGATACTTTTTTGTCTGGGTGGCATAAAGTAACGTACTAAATAGCTATTCTGGAGGAGTTTTTACCTCTATTTGGGTGGTAAATCAGAGAGGAACTCTGGGAAAGTGAGTGTAATTTTGTTGGAAAATTCTAGATCACAATCTTACAAACAGATTCAGCATTTTGAAGCATTGATATTAGACCATTTTTATCTCCAGTGAGGAGCTCTGGGGAGGGGAGAATAAGGTGGGGTGGTCTATTTTATCTTTAGGAACTTTATGACTCTCCTGTGATTCACACAGATGCTTATAAAATCAATTAAGACTATTGTTTCAATGTCAGAATGACAAGGAGCCAATAGCGGAAAGAAAGCATATTAGAAGGTCTATTAGACTTCTAAACATCTCTAACCATATACTCAGCTGGACTTTAACATCTTTTCATTATCAGATTTTTAAAAAAACATGATTTTTCATAAACTGTTTTATTCTATGGGTTGTTTGGAATTCTTAGCTCCATCCTACTAATTGGAATATTTTATTTCTTTTTTAGTTATTTTTTAGAGGTTTTAAAATAATCTGTTTTAGCCAATATAGAAATGGTTACATTTTCTGTTATTCCACTATAACAATGATGCAATCAGGAGCTGTGGACCACAGAATATACAAAGACCAGCAGTCTGGCAGCTGTCTAGCACTGGGAGACAAAACTGATGTCTGGGTTTGAAAGCGGATGTTTCTATATAGGTATCATTGACTACTTTGTTTTATGTTTACATTTCTAACCCCTCCTCCACTCCCAGTTCTAAAAGAGAGCTCCTGCAAAGTAATAAAGGAAAGACAACTCAAAGCTACAGCCTCTGGGGTTTCGGAGCAACTGCTATATATTGCATTACAGGAGCCAGGAGCTATGACAAAACCTCAATTTTCATGTTGGACGTGTTTTCTAACAGAGGAGTATATTGACATTATTCTCTTGGTAAAGTGGAACTCTCCATATCACTCTGTACTGGGGACATGTGATGTGTCCAAGAATGCACTCAGGACATGTATTCTAGACATGTAGCAAAAGTTGACAATGATTGACTGAGAAATCATAACTTATCTATGGTACAGCAGTAACGTAATGCTTTGGTAGCTAACATGGCAGAACTGAATTATATGTCACTTTTCTTCTGGAATATGATGAAGAAATGTGCCTCTTACCTCCCAAAGGTATTATGTGCTTTGGGCATTGTCCTTCTTCCTTGTCAGTCCACATGCCTGCTTCAACTGTTAGTCACATATAGTCAGGCCAAAGAATAAGAGCGTTTGTGGAGAATTTTTTAGAAGCAGGTTGTTTAATTTCTAAGAAAGTGGGTTACAACAGCAGAAATGGTGACAAGGCCTTCCTCGAAATGGCACTGTGCAGTGGCGGGGCGCTCAGCAGAAAACGCTACACCAGACTTACAAAAGAGCATGTGTAGGTATGTGAGGCAACGGAAGTTATAAAGAACAATATTGTACACAAAAAAAAAAAAGAATAGGAGAGGTTTTTCTTTATACAGATAGTATTATCAGGGTGAGAATAATTTATTGCCGCACATTGGAATCTAAGGGAAATGGCCGTGACCTTGTAACTCCTTCTTATGCGCGGTGCTTGTTGCTGCGTGTTCATCTCCATAAGCTCTGGGACAGCCTCGGAAAGCCCTGAGGAGAGCTGTCGCGCAGGTGCACGAAAGCACAACAACTGGCTAAAACATTTACACCTCAAAAAAACCACATCTATGGAAAGGTGTTACACGTTGCATCAGTTCTTGCAGACCTCCATTGTGTTGCAAACTCCTCCCTGAGACACAGCGACAAAGATTTAACAAGGTTTATCAAGCTCTGGTGGGAACAGACCTCACGGCTCCCCACAGTGCTGCACCCCTCCGGAAGAGACAGCCTTCCTTCAGTGTTACTACAGAAAGTCTGCTGAGCCCACAGCCCTTGATGAATTCTTCCTTTTGGTGGGAATTACCTTTGGCATGGACATTTTTTTTGATCTTGTGCATTGGTCAGGTACTTTACAATAAAGCTGACCACCACGTAGATTCTTTCACATTAAGAACTAAACACATTTAGATTGATCCTTGCTTGGCTAGTGCAAGATCACGCCATCCATCATGAGCTTCTGCCTGCCTCAGCAAGAAAGGCATCAGATACACTTGGCAATAAAAGACACCAGGTGGAAAAGAACACAAGGGACAGTCAGTCAGTCAGTGCTCAGCTAAGTTGACATCCTTTTTTTATTAAAAGGTGCTGTTTCAGGAGTGGTTTAGTTTTCTAAATGAGCTATAAAGCTGTTAATTCTAGACCTTATTTGAAACACAACATTCACTATGGTAAGAGAACTCAGGCAGTGAAGTCATGAAATGAGATCCTCACTGACTTACTGTACTGGATTAAAAGGATTTGCCTTACTCCTTGCCCCTGAGTGTGCACTCACAGGGTGTGTTTCTTATTAAAGCATTTTTCTTCTGGTCTGGGGCTTCCTGAAAACTTACCATATCTTACAGTACCAACAACGTTTTTAAGCACACAGGGGATATGTAAAGAGAAGATATGCTTGGTGTTGCACTGTTTTGAAAGGCAATGCTGTCTTGGCAGCTTAGACTAGATGCTTTCTAGGCAGATGATATAAGAGAAACAGGATATACTATGATGAATACACTTGCTCTTTCTAGTCCACCAGTTCTGGATGCTCTTCAAGATACCATGTTTAAAAGCACAGCAGCAACTCCATCATTCAACAACAAGTAGCCAGTCACCGCCTGTTTTGGAGATTTCATCTGTACAAACTTTATCTCACTCCTGGAATCCTTCAGTTTGTTCTTAATGACAACAGTGACTTTGGCAGAGCCTTGGAAGTTTACTTAACTTACATAATATATTATATTATTATCTTTCTATTTCCATTGTTTGCATGCTACTATTTTATAGCACTGTCTGGGGCTGTTACTTCTGGCAACTTGGAATATTAATCTCCCTCCAACAGCTCTTCCTGTGCAAAGACCAGTAGTTTCCTCTTCACTGGAAAACCCTAAGAATCAGCATATTGTGGCAAAAAAGAGCCACCGCGTTTCAGTTTTTTAAAAAAATAAATGTCAGATTTGTGTGTATTTCTCATCTGGCACCTCCCTTTGTAAAAAAATACCTCTGCGCATTGCACTGCAACATATTTAAATGACTTCTACATATTTAAATGACTTCTTTCTGAATGCTGTTTTAATAAAGTAACTGTCTAATTAAGTAGTGCTACATAGTAACCTACTCAGTATATTACTCTTGTCATTTTTGGAGAACCAGCAAGTTCAAAGGATAAATTTTGCCACAAAACTTTGGATTTTCAAGTTAAAACTCATATTCTCTTTGGCAGCCTGACAAAAGTGAACTTTGTTTGGATTCAGAAGAAAATTTGATTAAAATTGACTTTGTTTACATTCTTTGCTTCTTTTAGAAGAAACTGTTGTTACCATTATGGAGGAAGCTAAAGTCTCCCACTAGAAACACGCAGCATGATGATTTAACTGAGTTGTTAATAATATTTTCACTCTATAAATCTTTAAATTTAAATCTCTGGAATTTTATTCTTAAGTTGTAGTTCATTTAGCTGCATGATTAAGGGAATATGTTTTCAATGAAAGTTTACACTTTTTATAATAAACATTTCCTTCTTCAGTCTTTAAATAAGCAACAGAATAGTAAAGTTACCAAAGGAATATCCTAACACGTTGCCTTTCCTAAACAATTTGGTCTTAGCAAATAAATCAGTATTTGTTTCAAGAGTTTCAATCCTGAAATACGTTGACCACTGTCACATTGCAGTCTGTAATCTTGATGAATAACTTCCCTTTCTCCTTCATCTGTCTTGTTTGTGACTTCACACAAGTAACCATCAGATTAGCAAGCTGTGTTGCAAATGGAAGATAAATGCTAGTAGTCAAATCACCACCATGGGCACTGTTGTTCCAGTAAGAAAACAACTCCCATTTGTTATTTGTTGACTGTATTCAGCTGGCTTTTTTCTTGTTGTGTTGAAGTTAATAAGAAAAAGAGAGAGGTGATAACATTCTTAGGCCAACAAAGAATTGTCTTTGAAAAAACTACCAAATCAACAAAGAAAGTGAAAATGGAGATCTATCCTCAGTGCTTTTAATGCTTTAAACTTCTCTCTGTTTTAAGGTAAATAATTCCTTATTTTTGTATCTGGTCTAATTTAGGCCCTTGGCAATGCCTCCCATATTGAAACAAAATTGCTAAAAGCAAGGTATTTTGGTGCCATCAGAAGGCAGTTAAAAGCTACTGGGTGAATCAATTCCATGACCGGAAGTTGTTAGTGAGTTAAAAGTTACTTCCTTGCAAACAACAACAAATATCATCACAGTAATTTCTTATGTGGGCTTCTACAAAAAATTTCAGTTTCTCTATTTGAGAGGTTGACCAGATGGGTAATCCGGACTCCTTGCAACCCAAGTTCAGAATCTGGTTTGTAAGTCACTGCTAACTTCCAGACGTTTTCTGCTTTTGAGAAAGTTCTTAGGCTGTGATGTTTCACACTTACATTAACAAATGCTGGTTTGGGCTAACAGCACTGTGTGTCAGAAACATGTTTCTTCTATCTCCAGAGTATCATCAACACATTAAAATTCTTGCAGAGATGAGGCAGGGGCTCCTGAAGTAATAGAAGACAACAGGGAAACACCAGAGAAAGTAATTAAGGGGTACTCTTCCAAGAAGGTGTTGCAGCCAACAGCCTAGCTGAAGGCCCTCTACACCAATGCATGCAGAATGGGCAACAAACAGGAGGAGCCGGAAGCCACCATGGTGCTGGAAAGCTACAGCCTAGTAGCCATTACTGAAGCTTGGTGGGACGAATCCCGGGACTGACTTGCGGTTACAGGCTGCTCAGAAGGGACGGGTGGGGAAGGAGGTGCAGACGCATTTCCCTCTCAACAAGAAATGGATGGAGCGTGAAAAGCAGTCTCTGAAGAATAACCACAAGCAGGTTGAAAGCTTATGAATGAGAATTAAAGACCAAGGCAACAAAGGGTATCTTGGGACTGGTGTCTACTAGATGCTGCACGACCAAGGGGAACCTACTGGCAAAGCTTTCTTATTCCAGTTACAGGAGGAGCACAGTGAGCTGCAGGCAATCCGGGAGACTCCTGGAGTGCATCGAGGATCACTTCTTAAGCCAGGTAAATAGGCAGAGGAGATGTGTTACTTTATCTGTTAGTCACTAACACAAATGAGGTAATAGGAGGAAAGTGAATGGAATGGAGGCAGCCTGGGCTGCAGTGATTATGCACTGGTGGAGTTCACAGTCATGAGGGATATTGGTCAGGACCCTGAATTTTAGGAAAGTACACTTCCAGCTCTTCAAGGAGTTAGTCAGTAGGACCTCTGGGAAACTGGACTTAGGAACAATGGAACAGAAGTGAGCTGGCAGATTTTTAAGGACACTTCCTATAGAGTGTAAGAGTTCTTGATCCCCAGGTGTAGGAAATTGGGAAAGGAAGGCAAGAGGCTGGTATGGCTGAGTTGAGACCTGCTGGTCAAACTAAAGGGCAAGAAGGAAATGAGCAGGCAGTGGAAGCAGGGACAGGTATGCTGGGAAGACTGCAGGGACACTGCAAGTTGTGTGTGGATGGCTTCAGGAAGGCCAAGATGCAGCTGGAGCTGAACTTGGCATGGGATGCAAAGAGTAAGAATAAGGGTTTCTATGGGTATGTCAGCCAGAAATGGAAGGTCACAGAAAGTGTATGGCTCTTGATACGCAAAAGTACTGAACTGGTAACAACAGTTGAGGAGAAGGCTAAGGTACTCAACAACTTTTTTCCTCAGTCTTCACTGGCAGCCTCTCTTGCCTCTTGGATGGAATGCAAAGCAGGGTCCGGGGAAGCAAAGTCTCTCCCAGTGTAAAAGAAGATCAGGTTTGTGGCCATGTGAGGAACCTGAACATACAGAATTGTATGGGACATGATGAGAAGAATCACAAAGTCCTGAGGGAACTGGCTGATGTAGTTGTCAAGCCAGTCCCCATGACAGTTGAAAAATCATTGCATCAGGTGAAGCCCTCAGTGATTGCAAAAAGGAAAATATTGCACCTAATTTAAAAAAGGTACAAAGGAGGACCCTGGGAACTGCCACCCTGTCAGCCTCACCTCTGTAACTGGGAAGATCATGGAACAGATCCTCCTAGAAGCTATGCTAAGGCACATGGAGGGTACTGAAGTGATCTGAGAAAGCCAGCATGGCTTCATCAAGGGCAAGTCCTGCCTGACCAACCTCGTGGCCTTGTGTGGTGGAGCAACTACATCAGTGGACAAGGAAAGAGCTACAGCTGTCTATCTGGAGTTCTCTAAGGCCTTTGACATGATCCTCCACAGCATCCTTCTCTTTAAATAGGAGATATATGGAACTGATGGGTAGACTGGTAGATGAAGAATGGGTTGGATGGTGTCCTTGTCTGAGGTGAAACAGAACCAAACTTTTGCTCAGTAATTTTACTTTGCAGCTATGAGGGTTGGAAGGTTGAGGGCTGGAAGCAGAAAAGCATAGAGGGGTTGCAACTGTGGGGAGGAACAGACTGGACAGTTGACCCAACCACAACCAGTGGTCACATCCAGAGGGTAGTGGTCAATGGCTCAATGTCCAGGTGGTGGTTACTGATAAGCAGTGACCCTCGGAAGTCCATACTGGAATGAGTACTGTTCAGTCTCTTCATCAGTGACATAGAAAGTGCGCACCCTCAGCAAATTTACAGATGACATCAAGCTGAGTGATGTAGTTTACACACTTGAGGGACTCAGACAAGCTTGAGAAGACAACCCATGTGAAACTGATGAGGTTCAACAAGGCCAAGCACAAGGTCCCGCATGTGGGTCAGGGCAACCCCCAGTATCAATACAAGCTGGAGGATGAAGGGATAAAGAGCAGCCCAGCTGAGAAGGACTTGGGGATACTGCTAGATGAAAAGCTGGACATGAGCCAGGAATGTATGCTTGCAGCCCAGAAATCAAACTGTCTCCTGGACTGCATCAAAACAAGCATGACCAGCAGGTTGAGGGGGGTGACTCTGCAATTCTACTCTGCTCTGATGAGTAGCCCATCTTGAGTATTGTGTCCAGCTCCAGGGCCCTCAGCGGGCCGAGGGGAGGGCCCCAAAAATGATCAGAGGGATGGAGCAGCTCTCCTACAAGGACAGACTGAGAGAGCTGAGGTTGCTCAGCCTGGAGAAGAGAAGGCTCTGGAGAGATCTGGTTACAGTGTTCCAGTACTTAAAGGGGGCCTATAGGAAAGAGAAGGACAAATCGTTTAGCAGGGCCTGTTACAGTAAGGCAACGAGTAATGGTTTTGAACTTATAGAGGCAAGATTTAGAGTAGATATAGGGAAGAATTTTTTTATGCTGAGGGTGGTGAAACACTGGAGCAGGAATGCCCAGAGAGGTGCTACATACCCCATCCCTGGGAACATTCAAGGTCAGGTTGGATGTATCTCTCGTTACAGGGGAAGTTGGGCTAGATGACCTTAAAAGGTCCCTCCCAACCCAAACTCATCTATGATTCTATGATCATAAGCTCTAACGACAACAAACCAATTTCTATTCACATTCTGAATAATGTTTTGGCCATGCATTGGGCAAGATTTACAGATGAAAGGAAACTGGCTGAATAGAAACCTTCAGGTAAACCTTCTCTTTTGTCTTCATGCTGAAATGTCCTTTGAGTATAGGAAGAGGCTCATTCTTTATATATGGCCCTGCAAAACAAAAAAATGTTTTATAGATACATTCATCTTCTAACATTGCCTGGAGACAAAGCTATAGAGAAAACTCTTGTCAAAAGAAAAAAATGCCAGTGGCTAAAATTGTGTATGCTCAACTTGGCGGTGCTTGTCTTGCTGTCTAGTAGACTAGCCAGTCTAGTAATATTGAATCACTCTGACATGAGATTATTAGTATCCTAAAAGTGAACAGCATCCAAAACTCTTACCATTTATTTTACAAAAATAATAATTTAACATAGCAATGGTTACTGAAGTGATTTGGGAAATGGCAAGCCATTGGCATTAGAGGAGATTAAAGAAAGAGTATGATGAGTTTAGTTAAATAATCACATGCTAAAAAGGAATCTGATTACTTATTTTAATTCAGAAAGCACTAACCAGAGAGGAATATTTGCTGAATAAGGACCAAGGTTTATGAATTTGCTATAAATAAAACTAGTTTGGAAATCAGACAGATCAGTATTTCGGAGATGAGCCATTCTGTCTTTGAACAGCAATAAGGAGCACAGGGAATACAATGCCTCATGCTAGCAACTCCTAAGTGGGATTTGATGACAGGATAGAAGCCATCCTGATGTTGAAAATTAAAACTTGTGATGTCTATCTTTGGGTGCTTAACTTCTTTTATCTGTAACAGAGGCTTGAAAGACTGCATTTCCATATATCCTTTTTTGCACCGTATTTTAAATACTTCAGTCCTGCCAGCTGTTTACCTGCAGGGGCCAAAGAGATTTACATTTGCCTTCACTGCATAATTTGGCTTTTGGGGAATGAAGGTAGGCAGGGTTATTTTCTTTTGAAGCATCAGACAACGGCTACAGAAAGTGATGGCATACTGGGGCAAAATTTACTGGTATTTTCGTGATACTGAAAAATCCCACTTTCCTGTTTTTGCTTAATTGTTCAGGAAGACCTTGCTCATCAGGTTTGGAGTCATGTGGGTTCCCCTCCCCATATTCAGTGTGCTGACAGATTCTGTTATCAATCTTTTCTGTAGTCTGCCTTTCTACATGGTGTTGCACGGTGCTTGCTTTCTAGGATCTCCTAGACATTTTCTTTTCACAAATGTCCTGACATTGCTGAGACCATGTCTGGGACATCAGTGACATGTTTAATTTTTCTTATCATTCATAATGATTTTTTTTTTCTTTATGCTGAATGTTTTGGGTTATTTTATAGAGTGACAGAAACTTTTACACAAGGTTTTGAATTTTCAGGGGTAAGTATGTGGCAGAATACTTAGGGCAGTCAGAGATGTTTTTGTAGACAGCTGTGGAGTATCTATTCATGGTTGTCTGAGATTTATTCCACGTCCCTCCAAAGACCTATGTTTCTTAGTATTTAAGATCACCAAACAGTTGTTGAATCTCTGTGACTGTGACTAGTTTGATGCACTGAAGAACGTTAAACATAGAGAACTACTCCATATGTCCTTTACCTAAACATACTGAGATACTGAGAACACTCAGTTTACAGAGGAGACATGATTTCATTTGGGTTTTTGATGGTTTGTTGGGGTTTTTTTTGCAGGCATTCCTATGCTCTTGAAGTAAAACCTCCCAGGCTCAGTTTCACCAGTTCATCAGCTAGAAGAGTAAGCTAGAGTTTCTGGAGATGCAGGAATATAATAGTCACTTCATCCAGGTTTCCATTCTGACTCCATGGTGTAAGCAGCTTGGCAACACAGCAGGATTTGGTCTTTGGATAGTGACACTGAAGTTGTAATGTTACTCATAGCCTTCTATGCCAGATGGCATAAAAACCATCTCTGCAACTTACCTATCATTATTTTTTGGTACCATTGTGAAAGCAGCATAAAATATTGGACAACCTACAGTAGGGACCTTGTTCAGCTTTGTAAGATGTCACTCACTGCCTCCTATCCTCAGCCTTGACACTTGGAGACTATAGGCCACTTCATTTATTGCTTCCAGATGTAAAAAGTTAACCTCTAGTTCTTTTTACAAGTAGATTTATGATGAGCGAGATATTTTTTGGAGGATGAACAGTAACTCCTACTAACCCAGCATATTCTACATGTTCATCTCCACCTTGATGGTGCTGTTGTGCATACAGCAACAGAAAACGCTATTCTTCCTAGAACGTAAGAAATTGCAGATAGAACTAAAGTGCTTTTCCAATGTATTATGCATTCTCTGTTCCACATACTGATTGAACGGAATAGATTGGCTATTCAAGAATGGATCAGCACTTGAAAACCATTGCTGGAGCTAATAGGATATTCACTCACTGAACAGAATTGTGAAGATCCCTTGAAAGACAAAACCATCTAGCTATCCTTATCTGTTATTGAGTGAGTAGCGTCTATTTGGAATTGAAGCTCAGCTGTGGCTAAAATGGGATGGGATGTACAGAAAATACCCAGTGCTGGTGAAAAAGTATGCAGACATCAAACCAGTGGGATGCCTTTAGGGAATAATTTGAAAATAAGCTTATTTGATTAAGCAGCATCTGAATCTTTATTTAGCTAGATGGTAAGCATCTCTTCCTATCACTGGATTAGCATTTGCAAGATACCAACAGTGAAATACATAAACACTTACTCAAAGGAGACCAAACTGTTGCTTCTCCTGTGGTTTATGTTTTATGAAATCTATTTGTGCAGTAATTCTTCACCTGCTGTGCATATGCCATACACACAGTCCTGAGCTGTCAGATGGT
>VZTM01007580.1:0-12706 GCA_013400555.1 Jacana jacana
GATTTTAGGAGTGAGAATACTGTGAGGTAGCAAGTAGTAAATCGTCAGGATTATCTTACATGGGTGTTAGAAGAAGGTGAGTTAGGAACATTTGTTGTGGGAGACTTAAGAGTTTTCAGACATGATCTCTTTGTGACATGTAAGTTTGTCCTGAGTTGTTCTTCTTCCTTCCTTTAAAGAATTAGCAGTTATTAAAATCAGGTACTCCTTAAGCTTTATCTAAGCTTTTCTTCAGCTTGTAAATTGGAAAGAACAAACAAACAAACAAGCAAATTAAAGTAAGATTGCATTTAGTATGGGGATTAAATAAGCTATCCAAAGTGTGTGCTTTCAATGTTGATAGAAAGAGAGGGGACTTCCTATTCTAACTTTGTAGAGAATGAAAGAAAAGATGATGCATTCCCAAGATGATCAATTTAGATTTCCATAGTCAGTTTAAAATACAGTGATTGATCAAAAGGCTGCTAAGGATGAATGTCCCCTCTGTAGTTCAGAATGTTTGTTGGAATTTGATCTTTTAGTAAATAAATTCTTCTTTTATACCTATCCTTCATTAGAAGCTGTCTCAGGATTTTTAAGTTGATTGGAAAGGCAAACATTGTGATATTAGCAAAATCAATGGAAATTTTTGCCTCTTAAAGTCTTTTAAAATGTTTCCTTTTTTAGGTCTTGCCTTAACTTACATTTTGGAAAACAGCTTTAAGCCTGAAGCAGGTGCAAGACCTGGAGTATCCAAAATTGGTATACTCATCACTGATGGAAAGTCCCAAGATGATGTTATCCCTCCTGCTAAAAATTTACGAGATGCTGGCATTGAGCTGTTTGCTATTGGTGTGTATTCTGCCATATCCATATACTGTGTCCCACGATACTCTGGTGTACTTGTATCTGTTGACTCCTGTATTAAGAAATTGTTCTTTTCTGTATCATTGTTAATTTTAATATATTTTTTAATATGGTTCCCAGTACATTGCTGCTATAACTGGAATTTAGCAGTGTACACAGTTAGAACATTATCAGGAGAGAGCTGAAAAAATGCTAGTTACACTGGCAGAAATTAACATCTTAAAGTAACATCTGAAGGACAGAGAAATCTGTTGTTGGTCATTAGAACAAATAGAAAGAATTGGATTGTAGTAATTTTTTGTCAATCCCTATGCAGACAAGATTTT
Source organism: Jacana jacana (assembly GCA_013400555.1). Taxonomy (NCBI): domain Eukaryota; kingdom Metazoa; phylum Chordata; class Aves; order Charadriiformes; family Jacanidae; genus Jacana; species Jacana jacana. The sequence continues at coordinate 1,173 of VZTM01007580.1, forward strand.
TCTTCTTTTTTGTTGCAAATATTTTCTTTTTTTTTTCTTTCCAATGAAAGGTGTAAAGAATGCAGATATAAATGAGCTCAAAGAGATTGCCTCTGAGCCCGACAGCACACACGTCTACAACGTTGCTGACTTTAACTTCATGCATACCATTGTTGAAGGTCTTACCAGAACAGTGTGCTCACGAGTAGAGGAACAGGAAAAGGAAATCAAAGGTGAATGAGAAACAACATCAACCGTAACTTAATATGAACTTGGAGCTACAAATCCTATTCCAAATACCTGCAGTTCTGAGCTGGTTTATGGCACTTGACTCATTCTTTTGCTCACAAGAAAGCACATTGTCAGGGAAGCTGTCTTCTTAGAATTGTTTTGTTCCTGCTTTGATCTCTTTGATCTTTTGGTCTCTGTCTTTGATAGTGGTAAATATTCTGGTATTTGTTAGTACCAAAAATACAAAAATGTACATTTATTCCACTGTAACTATTTCCAAGTGGTGGGTAAGGAAAAATGTTTATAATACACAGGTTTGGGGATGAATTGCTTTAACAGCTGTACATGGAATTGCTACATTTGTGCTGTGATTTCCATCTCCTAACTTACTGGCTTTATTGTCTCAGAAGTTTTCAAAATTTTCAGCTGTTGAGATTTTGTCCCTTCCTGATGGAATTTTTCTCTTTCTTATTTAATACATAAAAAAAAATATATTGCAGAACATAAGAAAAGATGGTGAAGGAAATTGTTCATATATTAAAAAGCCTTCTCTGACCACAATATTTTTTGCTTTTCTGAAAAAAGAAATGGTATGAAAAAATGCTGCAATTTGTCAGAGAAGCAGCCCTATCTAAGGAAAATCTTTCTGAAAGGCTTCAGTGGTTTTTGTTTGTATTGCTTCTTTCGTGATCCTGTAATATCACAGAAAGGCTGAGTGATTTTTCAATAAGCTTGTCCTACTTATCAGTAAGGAAGATTGTCCTCACACATACTTCTCCCTGTGCAATGAAAATTTGTGTATTAGTAAGGCTTTGTTCCATCTTCTTCCTCTTTTATTCACCTGGAAATTGGAAGAAAGACAGAAAATCAGCTATGTCTTGTGAGGGGAGCAAGGAGTCAGTTGGGAAACTGAGAGGGAGAAGATGGAAAAAGCATAGAGAGATGAGATATATTTGTGGAAAGGAATGATTGCCAGAGAATATGACCATTCCCTACGTCTCTTCAATCTGCTGACAGGCAGCATATTGGTTTCCAACCTGCAGAGGAGCACAGGAGATCACAGCTGCATATGTACTTGGATGCTTTTTGTGACTGGAAGGAAAGGAGCCTGAAATAGAAAACCAGAAATAAAGGGCTTGAAAGAGTGATGGGAGAAAGGACAGGAAAGCTTAATTTTGTATTTATGTCTCTTTCATATAAAGGTTTATGAAAGAACAGGAAGGCTTAGTCCCAGTGAAAACTGCCTGTGCAGTACTCATTATTAGTCCTTTGTTTCCATTGAAAATGACCTAAATAAAAGTGGAGTAGCCAGTTATTTAATTTCTGATGAGGGGTGATCTTTGGAGCTTCAGCAAATACAACAAACCAAATAATTATTGTGCAGAGGGGAATTAAAAATCTGTTGTCTATAACCTAGGAACAATTGTTGCTTCACTTGGGGCTCCTTCGGATTTGGTCACGTCTGAGGTAACAGCTAGAGGATTCCGGGTTAGCTGGACACATGCACCAGGCAAAGTGGAAAAATACAGGGTCGTGTACTATCCCACTCGAGGAGGACAACCAGAAGAGGTAATAGAAGGAAAAGTTTCCCAGAATTTTTTAATACAATAGTAAGAACTAACCAGACAGAAAATCTCTGAAATTTCCTATGTGGGCTCTGAATCCCACTGCAGAAAGAGTGGTCACATTGGATGGTGGTGAAAATTAGGTGGTAGTCAGACTGCTTTTCTGTCGTGTAATTTAAAGTAAATATGCTCTAACAATGAGCATTTGGGGGGGTGAGGTGAACTATTTGCATTTTTGTTTACACTTAGTTACTTGAACCAATTCTATAGACTTCCCCTGCACCGTTCTGTTTACAAGAACAGAAAAGGTAGGAGCTGATGGTAAACCAGATTTTCAGTTCTAAGAAAAAGTAATTCATAGAAGGATGATATGGCTATATATATTTGAGACATCTACAACTGGTCATTGAAAATTTGGAGAGGTGTTTATTTGAATAAGACTTAGGCATTTTGGAGACGGGAAAAATGCAGTAGAACAAGCTTTTGATTTCAACTGACAACTTACAAAGTTGAAGGGAAGGGCAGAAGATCAAAAGGATTTAACTAAGGATATATATATATATTTTTCTTTTTGTACTAGCAACTTGTTCAGCATGGATATGTATTAATGCCAATTAGAAGTATTGTGTGCATACATATGTAGCACTAAAGGAATATTTATGATAATGCAGTATATACATCAAAAAGTGCCCAATGTACACTCTTAACCTGTATTTCGTACACTTTATTTATCTAAGCAATTCCTTTCTTCTAAATGGCTACTAACATCGTTAAATAGTTTGATTTATGGTTGATGGTCTTTTTTTCAGATGGTCTTTTTTTTTTATGCATATTTAGTTGAATTTTCTTCTAAACAGGTTGTGGTAGATGGAAGCTTATCGACAGCAGTGCTGAAAAACCTGATGTCTTTGACTGAATACCAGATAGCTGTATTTGCAATATACTCAAATGCTGCTAGTGAGGGCCTCCGTGGAACTGAAACTACACGTAAGTATCCTTTTCATGGTTGTTACAGGTTTGACTGTTTACGTTCAGTCATACTGTGTGAGCATTAGTCTTTGTGAAAAAGGAGGAAATCAATTAAAGGTGACAGGAGGCTGGCACTAGTAAGCAAGGAACTCCTTACAGAACTCATAAAAAGAAAGTTTCTAGGAGATAGAAGAAGAGGCAGATGACCCAGGAGAAGTATCAAGTTGCTGTCTGATCTTGCAGAGGCAAGTTTAGGAAAGCCAAGGCCAACCTGGAGCTAAATCTGGCAAGGGATGTGAAGAGCAACAAGAATCGACTCTACAAGTGCATAAGCTGAAAGGAAGACTGAAGAAAACATGGGTTTGCACCTGAATGGGAAAGGGGACCTGGTGACAAACAAAGTGGAAAACACTGAACTGCTCAATGCTTTCTTTTACTAAGTCTTTTCTGGTTAAAATGGCCTTCAGAAACCCCAGTCTGATGAGATTAGTGGGAAAGCCTGGAGAAAAGATGACTTAGCCACATTTGAGGAGTACCACTATAGGGAACACTTTAGCAAACTGGACACACCTAATTCTGTGGGACAGAATGGGCTGCACCTATGAGTATGGAATGAGCTGGTTTCTATCATTGTGAGGTCAGTCTTCATTATTCTTAATAGATCATGATGACTGGAAGAAGTTCCTGAACACTGGAAGAAATCCTTTTTGAAGAAGGATCTGGGAACTGCTTCATTGTCACCTCAATTCCTGGAAAGGTGATGGAGCAACTAATCCTTGAAAACCTTTTCTAAACATATGAGGGACAAGGAGGCGATCGGAATTATCATGAATATATGAAGGGGGAAAACATGTTTGACTTCATGCAGTTCAACAAAGAGAAGCCCAAAGTCCTGCCTCTTTGGATGAGTAACTCCATGCATCAGTACATGCTGGGGATGACCATGTGGAGGGCACTTCTACAGAGAAGGACCTGGAAGTTTTGGTAAACAACAAGCTGAATGTGAACCAGCAATGCACCCTTGTCACAAGGCCATGGACCTCCTGGATTGCATTAGAAAAGGATTGCCAGCAGCTTGAGGGAGGTGATTCTGTCCTCCGCTCAGTGCTGGTGAGGCCACACCTGGATGCTTGGTCCTGTGCTGGACTCCCCAGTATAATAGATATGTGGACTTAATGGGGTGAGTCCAGTGAAAGGCCACAAAGATGATTAAGAGATTGGAGCATTTTTTATAAGAGAGGCTGAGACAGCTATGACTGTTCAGCCTGGAAGAGAGAAGACTCGGGGTAATCTTAGCAATATGTAAAATTCTCTGATGGGAGGGAAAGAAGAGGGAGCCAGACGCTTCTCAGTGGTGCTCACTGACAGGGCAAGAGTCTAGGAGTACGAATCAAAAAATGAAATGAAATCTGAACAGAAAAAGACACAATTTTATTGTGATGGTGGTCAAACATGGGAGTAGGTAGTCGTGGTGTCTGCATCTCTGGACATATTTAAAACCCAACCAGACACAGTTCTGAGCAGCCTGCTCTAGCTAACCCTGACTGACCAGGAAAGTGGGACTAGATGATCTCAAGAGGTGCCTTTCATGCTCAATGATTCTTTGATTCTGTGTCAGTACTAATCTTCCCAATCTGAGAAGAAAATCAAATGGGATCACATAAAATTATTTGAGACTTCTAATTTAGTTCAAGTCTCCCAAAATGCCATCTCCAGCCCTGTTATACCCCATAACTTAGTGTTAGGACCTGTTTAATTTATTGAATAGAAAGAACAGTCACATACTGAGCCAAGAGGATTGTTTTTTGTTGCACCTGGTATTCCTTTGAAGTTGCCTTAGTCAAGTTCTGACAGAGCCCAGCCCCTTTGGCTTTCTGAGATCCCATCAGATCACACCCCAGGGTTATGCAGCAAGCATCAAGCATCTTGTGCAGCTTTCTTTGATAGTGTGTTGGAAGCAATAGTCTGATATGTGCAAGGGTTAATCACTTTACATGATAAAATACCTGCAGTTTGAAAGTCTTTTTTACTTTCCTAATGGAGAACTATGGAAAACTGTAGTTTACATTCCTGCCTTTGTGTGAGATACTGACAGATTAAAATAGCCACCAATCACATTTGTTCCTATAGAACATTGCAAATAGGTTACAGGCATGTGAAATCTAAAGAGACACACTCAGTATGCATACAGATAATTAGAAAGGTTTCTGATTTAATAGTCACTTCTAACTTGAAATAAGAAGGAAATGCATTCACATTTTAATTTGCTGTAAACATATTTTTGCCTGTTGTAATTTGTTCTGGGTTTTTTCAGTAGGTTTAATTTAACCCTATCTTACCCGAGTATTAGGATATTCTGGTAACTGTCCGAGATGCAGATCAGTACTATCTACTGGGTATTTAAATTTGAGATTCTGAACTCTTCAGCTGAAAATTCCAGTAGAAAACACCACTTGTTTATTTTCCAGTCACCTCTTCTTTAATTATTATTTATATTGCCAGAGTATCTAGGAATTTCCATTGAAGTTAAAATATGAGTCATAAGTTAGAGGATACTTTTATTTGGTTGATTTTTAGGATCAAAATAAGGTAAAGGACAAGTGATGGATACTCTCTCTGTGATCCTGGGACAGTCTGAGTAGGAATGAGACAATGTAGTAGAAAGTGCCATCAGAATATCTCGACGTGTAGTTTCTTTCTATAGGTATCAGGTAGAGCTCTGAGGGAGAAGACTGAAGTATATTTTAGAATGTTTATGGGTATTTTCTCCCTATAATTTCAGGAATTAGAGGAGTTCATGGCAATATAAGTCAACACATCAGCAAGGGTTTAAATGGGATGAGGGTAGGCTGAGAAAGGTTTGGAAGTGAAGATAGATGGATAACTTGGAAGTGCAAACCTAAAGAGAGGCCTTGGCTGAAATTTTGCCCACGTTTACAAACTTGAACAACAGATTGAGTGAATGGCCTCAATGAACAAGAGAGGACCAGGCTGGCATGTTTTATAGTTAGGAAGTTAAAAGTTCTGTTAGAGCTTATTGAAGATAACGTAATGGATGTACCACTCCTTGGAGATGTCAGATAGACAGGCTGCAGTTTTTCTCTGAACAAGGAGATTAGAGAAGCTCTGTGCATTACTAGCTTTGTCATTAGAATTGGTAACTGAATCTGTGTTTGCAGGTCAGATTCTTCAGAAACATGCAAAGCAGAGCTTTGTAGAGGCTCAAAATCCAACATGTTATGGTCTCTCTGAGTTCCTGATAGGAAGAGTATGATATCAATTAGCAATTGCCTTTTGGTTTTTTAAGACCCTTTGAGTCATTTTAGGGGTTCCCTTATATCTCTCAAATGAGTGGATATTCTGGTGGATCCATCGATGATGTAACAGCAGTGATGTTCTGTTGTTGGAATGTCATTCTGTGAGTGGAAGAAAGTGAGGACAATCAGAGAAGTGCAAAATGCTACTTTAAAGATTTATAGAAATGTAAAGAAATATTCAGGAACCCGGATTGGTGCTATGTTCTGGTATCAGTGCCTTAAATTCATAAGTGAACTTCCTAATAATGTTTGAATTTCCCTCAGCCTGCTCGGTTGTACTCCTCAAGTTAGCATTCACTGGGTACGAGATGTCGCCCCCATTTGCATAATCCCACTGACATAGGCCTGGGAGCCAGTTTAGACAATCCAGGCTTTAAACACACCACAGTTTGTTCTCAGAATATTTTGACATGCGCAACTGCTCATTCAGAGTTTCCTCCAGGGTGTCCTACCTCGTGGTTGTCTCTCCCACGCTCTGGCTTGGGAGCTGTTGCCAGAAAGAGCCACCTCTGGGCACTGCTACTTGTTCCTAATAGCGACTGTGCCCATTCTTTGACAGCCAGTGGTCATCCTCCTGCAGATCGGGGAGAAGGAAGGGTGAGATCTGAACAGAGTGATTTGGTGCTTAAAGAACAGAAATTCTCCTATGTGAAATGTTAAAAGCCATTTGGGACAAAGAGCTGAAATGCTTTCTAGGGGGGAACTCTGCTGTGGCACTAGAATTGGCTAGGTCGTTGTTTCTTCGTTTCTGTAATTCTGGTTCCTTTTTTGTACTAATGAGCTCTTCATCGTTGTGGCATCCAGACAGCACTTCCATGCCTGGAGGCAGCTATATTCCTTGGTGTTTTCTGGGCTAAAATAAACTGTTTGAAAAATAGCTTGTTGTTCAAATGAGACAACTGGAGTGTCTGTTTCTTGTTCCACTGTAGTTGCCTTGCCAATGGCATCGGATCTCCAACTGTATGATGTGTCACAGAGCAGCATGAGAGCAAAGTGGAATGGAGTAGCGGGTGCCACAGGTTACATGATCCTATATGCTCCCCTCACGGAAGGACTGGCAGCAGATGAGAAGGAGGTGATGTTCTGAGCTTTCATTTGAATAGCAATTATTCAAGAAAATAAATCTTTTAAAGACTAAATTAGTGCACGGTCTTTAACCTCCCACTTGATCAGCAAACACTTAGGACTTTTTTTGCATGACTGCCTTAAGTACAGTATGTGTTACAGACTTTAATTAAAGTGCAAGTACCAGTTGAATATTTTTATGTGTCGTTCTCATATAAAGCAATAATTTCAGATGAATTAAAGTGACTCTTTTGAAATTATATATGAGATGATACTGTATCGTCATGTAAAACTAGCACTTGAAGAAAAAACAAAATGAAGTAAAACTAAGACATTTCTAAGTGTGTTAGCGGAAGAACATGTTTAGTCTTTGTTCTTATCAGGACCTTCAAAGTAATTGAAATCATGTGGGTGGCCGTGGTGTCCCTCAGGGCTCAGTTTTGGGGCCCATCTTGTTTAATATCTTTATCAATGGTCTGGATGAGGGGATTGAGTGCACTCTCAGTAAGTTTGCAGATGACACCAAACTAGGTGGGAGTGTTGAGGGTAGGGGGGGCTCTACAGAGGGACCTGGACCTGGACAGGTTGGTTCGATGGGCTGAGGCCAATTGTATGAGGTTCAATGAGGCCAAATTCCAGGTCCTGCATTTCAGTCATATCGACCCCAGGCAATGCTAAAGGCTTGGGGAAAAGTGGCTGGAAAGCTGCCCAGCAGAAAAGGACCTGGGTGTGTTGGTCAACAGCTGGTTTGACATGAGCCAGCAGCATGCCCAGGTGGCTAAGAAGGCTAACAGCATCCTGGCCTGTATCAGGAATAGTGTGGCCAGTGGGAGTAGGGAAGTGATTGTGCCCCTGTACTTGGCACTGGTGAGGCCTCACCTCGAGTACTATGTTCAGTTCTGGGCCCCTCACTACAAGAAGGACACTGAAGTGCTGGGGCATGTCCAGAGGAGAGCTACGGAGCTCATGAGGGGTCTAGAGAAAAAGTCATATGAGGAGAGGCTGAGGGAACTGGGCATGTTTAGTTTGGAGAAGAGGAGGCTGAGGGGAGACCTCAGTGCCCCCTACAACTACCTTAAAGGAGGTTGTTGGGGAGGGTGTTGGCCTCTTCTCCCAAGAGAATAATGACAGGACCAGAGTCAATGGTCTGAAGTTGCAGCAAGGGAGGTTCAAATTAGGTATTAAGAACTACTTTACTGAAAGAGTGGTCAGGCACTGGAACAGCCTGCCCAGGGAGACTGAGGAGTCACCATCCCTGAAGGTATTTAAGAAACATGTAGATGTGGCACTTCAAGGCATGCTCTAGTGGTCGAGATTGTAGGGAATGGGTTGGTTTTTTGTGTATGGTTGGAATTGGGGATCTCAGAGGTCCTTTTCAAACTAACAGTTCTGTGATTCTGGGTAAATAACATTTGCAGATGTGACATTTATTGGTTTTCTTCTAGTTGTGTTCAACTTTTATTTATAAATTTAAAAATCATGCCTTCCATCAAGTGATTTTAGAAGGAAAAGAAAGTGGGACAAGGTGAAGTCTGGTCTTCTGTGACTAAAATAGTAAAACCAGTAGACTTTCCAAAGGTTGCTAGCATAATTCCAATGGAACTTCTTGTCTGGGATTTAAAAGTTTTTACGCTCGTGTTTCTGTATGTCTAATTGAAGATTATGCACAACGTCTCTGTTCAAGCAAGAACACTAAAAAGCATGCAGGGACATGCCAACTTGTGGAGAGTGTAGGAAGCTGCTGAAAGCTCGCATAGACTTGTGCTCTATGTTAAATGAGTGGCTGTGAGCACGTAATTCTGTTAAAAATGGGGCCTCCCTGAAAACTAGCTGATTCAGGAGGACTGAGCCTCACCCCATAGAAAGACTTTTTTTCAGTAAATAAGTCAGTCCACGCTAATGTGGCTCTCAGTAATGAGGTGCAGGAAAATGATGCACACCTTAAATAACAACAACTCTGAATGTCATTGTGCACAGAAATCAGTTCCTCCTAGGACACTTCTGTCCTGTGACCAGAGATGAAAAAAGGTATAGCTGGGAATGAAAAGATGTTGGTAACTGCATGTTCTAGAGAGGACTGTTTTGTCATTGTCCTCTTAACTGTATGTTGGGTTTTGGTTTTATGACAATTTTGTTCCTATGATTATTGTGTAAAATTCCAAAAACTTGGGCCAAGTGCTGCAGGCACAGTATCAGACATATGTTCAGGAGGGCATTTGATCTGATTTTGAGTGTGTAAATAGTGTTGTTGTGAGCTAATTCGGAAATAACATGTCTTTTTTATTCCTGGTGGTTTTAGATAAAAATTGGGGAAACCTCAACAGATCTTGAACTGGATGGACTGTTGCCAAATACAGAATATACAGTCACAGTTTATGCCATGTTTGGAGAAGAAGCTAGTGATCCCCTTACAGGACAAGAAACTACATGTAGGTAACACATATCTGTATTCACTCCAGTGTTAATAAAACTTCAGAACAGTTTTTGCACACATTAGAGCAGAAATCTGATTTTAAGGTCTGATTTGAATAGTCCATAGGGCAGAGTCTTAACTGTACTTAAGTTTCTCAGTGCAAATACTTAATTTATAGAGGCTGAGGAGATGAGTTTGTACAAAACCATTTGGTTTTGGAAGAGGATTGTGAACTCTTCTAGTGGTGCTATGGATATCCCTGGAATTATTAACAGCTTTCTGAATGTGCTGAAGGTGAAAGAGCTAAATTGAGACTGTTCTGTTTAACCTCCAGTAGCCAGAGAACCAGGTGTGTGTGGGAGCCCCCTCAGATGCAGTTGGCTCAGTAGAAGTACAGACAGCAAAGAAGGTTTCTGTCCAAGCCCTGCTGCCTGACATCTGGTAAACCAAGGGCTAGGAAGTGCCTGTGCACTCGTGATAGGTGGCGTGTTTTTAATAAGCAGAAAGAGTTTTGCCAGGTAAATTCTGTCCTCTGCTAACTGTACACAGCACTGTATGTCAGCTCTCTAAATAGCCTCATCTTTTGGAAGACAAAGGACTGAAAAGAAGTGATTGTGCTGCTTGGATATTCCTGAGACTGTATTCAGTGACATCTCTACTGCTCCCAGTAGTGAGTGATTGCTTCCTCTTGTTTTGTGCTCCTGGCACGAGTAAGCCAATGTGAAAGTGTCTTACATCAAATAGGTGAGAGAAGCTCATGCATACGAGTGCTAAGAAAAAGAACAATTGCATTTAAGGTCAGGAACTAATGGTGGAAAAAGCTCTAGGAATGCTGTTTGAACTGGCTCGTCTTGGAGATGACACTTGTGGAGAGACAAGTGCCAATAGCGAGCTACTGCAGCCTGGGCATGTTTGTGGACTTGAGTGTAGAAGATTCTGAACACTTGGTGAATCGAGTCCTTGACTGTTTTTCCCTCTATCCCTTTCTCCCTCTCTTTGTCTCTGTTGTGATTTAACCTGAGCCATCAACTAGCAAGAAAGTGAACCCCATCTGTGCTGAAACCATGACAGTCTCTCACTTCTCCTCCTTCCACCCTCCAGTCTCCCTTGCTTTTGGTCTCTCTGGTGAATATCTGGTTTTCATTTATCCTAAACAGTAGTTTATGTAGTTTATGACTGTGCCAGCCTGAATTCACTTCATGTCATATGATGTTGGAGGCTGCACAGCTCTAAACCTGGCTGACACATTGGGTGGAAGATCACATGCAAATTCCAGATGCATTGGCACAGGCTGAGGATTCATGACCACAATGTTTGATCACAGAAGCTAGTAACATGTGTTAGTTAGCCCATCATCACTGCTGTTACCAGACCAGAATAAAAACCCCTACCTAGCTACTAGTTACCCTGAAACCTTCATTTATTTTTAAGGTGACTCAATGCAGGCAACTCTAACTGGTCTTTGGCACTGTAATATGGAAGAAGATTGATTCTAACCTTCCATATGCAGCTATTCTAATAAGGTCTCTTCTAACAGCCTTCTGATCAGGCAGTGGGGCAATCCAGGAGAAAAGAAAGCTCTTGGTGAGCCCACTTGTCCCACGTGGTCAGTGTTTGATGCTAGTGTCATCCCTGTCTGGATTCAGATTTGATCTACTCCCCCCTGCCTCTTTTTTTTTTTTCTTTCTTTCTTTCACTGTGATTATTTCTGGCTTCCAGCTAATGAATGAACCTAGTATTTTCTTCCTGGAGCATATATCTGCCTGGAGAGTGATCTGCCTAATTTGCAGTAGTATTACATGTAGTAACTGATATTCTGTATTTAGTAAATAATATTATTCTATGCACTGTATCATCTCAGCTGCTCGAGCAAAACCTTTCTCTGTGCCAGAGACACAATCAGCAAGCTCATTCTGGGGTGGGGTTTCTTTCTGAGGCGAGGATTTATCCAAGACTCACTGTAAATATTCTGTAACTCTGGCAGCAGGACTGCCT
>VZTM01007580.1:12726-31422 GCA_013400555.1 Jacana jacana
CCTGTCTGGGTGAGAGCAACCTTGTCAGGCAGTTGGTTCCAAAAGGAAAAAAGCTGAGACTGAAGCATTTTGTAGTATGGTCTGGATGGTGAAATAAAATGCATTCCACGACTGACAGAAAGTAGAAAGGAAAGCCAGCACGTGATACTCCCTTCACTGGGCTCTGAGGAATCAATTGAATGCCAGAAAGTATGGCAAGCCCATCTAATACAATCCCAATGTGTTCCCATCTTCTCTTTCTTCATAGCCAAGTCGACTTGACTGCTCCTAAACTGGTTAGACGTTTGCTTGCAGATTGTGAGTTAGTGTATGGCCTGGATAAAGATCCCACAATATACAGAGGGTTCTCTTTTGCTTTTCCTCACATGCTCTTGTGCGAGGCGAACCAGCTTCTGAAGTGCTGATATTTATCTGTCCACATGGATTGGTGAGGAGTGTGTGTGTGAGGGCAGGATGGATAGGGAAAGATTTCACAAATCTGAGGAAATTAGCAGATATTGGGCTAATACAGAACCTAGTGCTGAGAATAACAGCACAAAATGCTTTCTCTGGTGTGAAAGAAAAATGGCTGCAATCTGAGACTCTGTCTTGTATGACACAGTTTTCCTTCAGCTCATGACAGTCAAGGAATATATAGTATATAAATATGGTTTCAACTGGAGTTGCTGTTAGGAAACAGCTTCTTTGTGTAATAAAAGAGGAAAGGTTAAGCAGAGGTTGAAAAAAATTAGCACCTTTGGAGATCTTCTGAGCTAGTTAAGTCAGGGACTTTTAGGATTCAGAATTTTTTTTTGCCAAAATACTACTGTCTTGAAATATTTTTGCTGGGATACTCATGGAAAACAAATGCATATAGGATAAAGATCTAGTTGAATTAAACTAATTTACACAAATTTATTGCAAGTATTGTGGAGGTTAGATCTTGCTATGATATCTGCTATGGACAATAATGCCATTTCTTTATTTTTCACTATTAGTTGGGATGCGTTGAGCAAGAGTGAAAATTCTCTTTCAGCAAAAACTGAGCCATTTTATCTGCCTTTAAGTACTTGTGTAGCTCTTTTGTACGGGTCTTTCGGTTTAGGTCTTTCCTTATACAGATAACATTTTAATATCAATGTTGGTGATATAAATTTTAGACTGGAAAATGTGATGTTTCTTTTCAAGACATGAAAAATTTCACAGCTAAAACCTGGCAACACTTTGATGATTTTATCTCTTTCCTTTTCAAGTGCCTCTAAGTCCACCAGCAAACTTGAAATTTTCTGATGTTGGACACAGCAGTGCTAAGCTAACATGGGATCCTGCTTCCAAAAATGTAAACGGCTATCGCATCATGTACGTCAAAACAGATGGAACTGAAACCAACGAGGTAAGTTATTAGCTCCTCCCTTCCTTTAACCAGTCTCAGGCTTCCCAAAACTTTTGTAATTATTAAGGGTAACTTTTATAAACAAAAGGTACCTTGCAAGCTATAACAAAATATTTGCTAAAGAATTCTGAAACTTGATGCAAATAAGAGCTTGCTTAGTATCAGGTATACATTTGGAGTGGATCCTTTGTGTGGGGGACAGGACTCTGAACTTCTTACATACCAGAACAGTCCTTGCTGGCACAGGTAAACTGAAGGAAACTACTCAAGTGAACAATGGTTTGTAGGTTCAGGATCTTGGCTAAAGGTATGGAGTGGAATTATTTATTCTTTATTCAGTCCAGATAAGTCTTTTAATATATCATATATCACAGACTCATTCAAAAAGACTATCTGAAAGCTTCACCATGTTTTCTTAACATTTGTTGCTTTATTTATATATTGAAAACTCACCTCCTAGAAACAGGATTTGATTTGAACAGAATAGTATGATACCAGGGTGTTGTCACTGATAATCTTGCATTTAATAATTTAGTTATGCAATATTTGTTATGTTTTGTTATATCTTGTTACTAAAGGTGCTTTATAATAGTTTTTAGCATCATGCTTTCTGTCGTGGGATGGAATGATATTAATACGGAAATCTGAAAAAAATACAGAATAAGTTTTTAAAAAGTAATTGAAGTAAGTGGGTCCAGTTATTATAACAGGCCAGATCCCTCATAAAATAAGTAGTCACGGATAACTTAGCTCTCAGAAAAAGTCCTTAATAGTGGTTACGTGTAATTCTGTTTATTCTGGGACCTTTTGTCATTTCATCCATACGAGACAAGTATTTGTATTAATCCTGAAGAAACTGTTCCCAAGTTTAGAAGAGAGCATGCCTGTGCCACATTCTGTGTCTTTTCTTTCTGTTAGGTCCCTTAAAAAATTAAATCAGAAATCACTTGACCTCTTTCTGTTGATTACCCTTAATATAGAAAATATGTCTGTCAGTACTCATTGCAATGGTATTTGAACATCTGAGGCTTGTGATAATGTATTTTGTAGTGTGAGTGAATGTTCAGTAGGTTTTTATCTACCTATTTCCTTTATGTCTGTTCAAAGAGCAGGTGGTCCTTTCGTGTTTGCTTTGCATTGGTAGCATTTCCCCTGTGGTGCTGAGCTAACATGACACTGAATAGTTGGACGATAAACTGTCAGTTTATACAGCTTTGAGTTTTATATCCCCAGCAAAGTCACATTAACTGCAGCCTGGATAGAGAACAGATGAAACTTATTTTTTTCCTCTGAAAAATGTTAAACATAATGGTTTATGCAGTGATTATCCATGATAAGGGACTAGATTCAATCGCCCCGTAAGTTCCTTCCCCTTCTGGGTTCATGAACATGCAGTGCCAATAAGTTACCTACTGAGTTAAAGCTTGGTAAGGCTGAATTCCTCTTTTCCTTAGTTTATCGTAAGGAACGTTTTCCTTTTCTCTAGTTTGTCCATGTTAATTGATTTTTTTATCAGCTTTTATGGCCCTGAATTCTTACTTGTTTGTAGTTTCACAGCATTTCTCTACTTAATTAAAGGACATTTTCTTTCTGTATCATTATTACCCAGCAGAATTTCAGACACTGATAATGTGAAGTGTATGATCAATATCCATTGCAAATTGTGCTTTCTCTAGGTGGAAGTTGGTCGTGTTTCAACCCATACTCTAAAAAGCCTGACCTCCCTTACGGAGTACACTGTTGCTATTTTCTCCCTGTATGATGAAGGACAATCTGAACCACTTACTGGCAGCTTTACCACAAGTAAGTATTGCAGAACGCTTGAAGGCTTTCCAAGAAGAATTTTTATACTCTTACTTTACTGGAAAGTAAGACCAGTAATAGCAAGTGCCTCTGGCTGTGAATTTAGATGTATCGAATGCTCTCTGTTATTTTCATTGGAGTTTTCAGCTTCTTTGCTCCCCTGTTATGGGGCCAATTCCATCCTTACTCACGGGAGTAAATCTCTTGACATCATGAAAACATTTGTGTGGATAAAGTTCATTTCTTAAGTCTTTCCACAATCAGTCACTTTAAAGCATCTTTTATTGCAATTAGGTAGTAAAGCATTTGTCTCCCCAGTTTTCTGAAGCATCATTCTGTGCGATGGCATTTGTCTCTCCTGCTGAAGTGTGGTGAACTGTGAATCCTGTGTTTAGCCAGTGAACAATCTCAGCAATAAACACTAGAATCTTATATATATATAGAGAAACTGGAACACCAGAGGAGAAAACAGAATACATTTGAGGTTCCTGTGGTCTGTTTAGTGCAGATATGGTTTCTGTAGCTGTAGTTCTGCAGGTTGTGGATTATACAAATGGGTGGTGACACTTAGCAATGCTTTCGAACATAACAATGGGAAGAGAAGGACTTTGAGGGAGGAAAGAGGAGTGGAAGAGAAAGGAGAATATACATTATACATGTACAGAACAAGAGGAAATGCACACAGAGTCTCTGGAAAGGGCAAAGGTTGGGATTTTGCTTTGAGGTAGAGGAAAAGAAAAGAGCATGATATATAGAACTTGGAGCAAAAGAGAGGGAAGGAGGGTTGCACGGAGCTCCTTCAATGGAGAGAGGACAAGGAACCTTGGCCAGTTGGAATAGATAAAAGAGCATGTAATGTGCATGCTCTCATCCCCACCCCACTACAAAACCACTTCCCTAAGTACAAATAAGCATACAAAGAATCTGTAGTGCCTTTGTTATCTACCTCTCCCATGTTATACTCTGTGTAACAAACTATGGGTGAAGTGGTGTGTGCTTGATGTTGCCATCTATGCAAGTCTCAGAGAATAATTTACTCTCACTTTCTTTCACCTAATATTTTGCAGAAAGAGTTCCAGCTCCCCAGCATTTGGAAATTGATGAAGCATCAACAGATAGTTTTAGGGTCAGCTGGAAGCCCACCTCCTCGGATATTGCTTTTTACAGATTGGCATGGATTCCTTTGGATGGGGGGGATTCTGAAGAGGTGAGTTGCCTTGACTTTCTGAGGGTGTGAGATAGAAGAGAGAATTCCACTCTGAGGACACCCATGCTGCAACTTCTGCCAATTAAATATGGCCAGTTGAGCTACAGAAGAATCTGCCCCACTGCAGAGCTCTCTAAACCAAAATCAATCCAATATTCTTATTTCTTTTTGAAGGGGAAGTGAGGAAAGAAGTGATGTTTTGTAAATAATCAATCTAATCTGTAATGTGCCACCTGACACTGAGCTAGCATTGCTCTTTGGTGCTACTTTAGTTTTTAGAGGTTCACGTTATTCACTTTGCTGAGAAGATAGTGATGGTAACTGAGCCAGTGATATCCTCACATAAGGCTCCCCACCTGTCTAATCTGGGCACAGTAAAATTGCTTGTGAACCCTTAGTTATGTATTGTCACAAAGGGAAAAGTTTAAACATTGTTTAATTTATTGGATTTTTCCTCTATTCTTCTTTACAGTTCATTCTTTTTTACCCCCTCATGCTGTAATTTTTGCTCTGTGCTCTTGTGTGTCTTTTCCATAGTGCCATTTTCATCAGTCTGAATTTTTAAATGTTTTTTTATCCCTCTAGCTTTTCCTGGTTTATTCTCTTTTTCCAAGTAGAAAAAGACAGACACTTTCTCTCCCTTTCCCAAATTTCCATCTTCTGTAGTCTGTCTTAATTCCTCTTTCCCTTTCTTTCTTTACTCATTCTTTTGGCTTCTTTTGGCTTCCTTAATCTTTAATGTCTTTTTCAAACATCTTACTCTCTTGGCATCAGCACTGTAAAGAGGGGCCACATGTGCAAGCTGTTTATCTGGGTATAGAACTCAGTGTGGGGAAGATGACATTTCCCACCTGGCCCCAGGTTTCATGGATCATTTTGTCATCCATTAGGGCAGAAAGCAGTCATTCCTGCTTAAGTTATGTGACATTTTCTCTGTAAATTTAGCTTAGCCTGATTCCTTCCTCCCTTTCACCTGGCAAGAGGTAGTCACACAAGAAGGAAAGAAATTACAGAAATGGGTGGGGAAAAAGTTGGTAGATGAGTGAGTGGACAGAGGTCATCCCCTAGCATTTTCTTCTACAGCAGATGAACTGATTAGTTTCTGTTTAAGTTCCAGTGAGTAGCTGTCAGTGAAACCCTTCAAGCCAAGTGCATTTTTAAGTGAGATTTGATATCTATGTTCCTTGAGTGTGAGAATAAATGATCAAGAAATGTTTGCACAGTTGAAGTTCTACTTGTTCATTGTATTCACTAAGAACTGCCAGAGGCCCTAATATTTTAGTACATTGAAATGTTAAAAATACCCAAGCTGCTTTCTTGTTCTCCTTGCATGACCTCTCTAATGGGGTCAGGCCTAGGATAGCACAATGCCTTTGGGCTGTTGCCTCTCTAAGCTTCTTTCCCAGCTAAACGATCAGTCATGCAGAGAAATGACATGCGCTCCCTCCGCCTTTCTCCCAAGACCCAACTTGCCAATTAGCTGAGTGGGGTCAGGGGGTGGTGGTGAGAATTACACCCCTCTCAGCTTACTTCACCCCCACTGCTGATGGGTGGAGGAGCGTTTAGTGGGGTGTTACCACTAAAGAGCCAGAACAAATGTAAGAGTGACCTTTTATTTCTAGGTTATAGTAGAGAATGCATGCTGTTACACTTGTGTATTTGTTACTGTTTGTGCTTCTGTTATTTGTCCTTTCCACTCAAAAGTTTAGCACTTCATGTCCTTTTTTTTTGTGGTCTTTTCTGTGGGCTAAATTAGCAGGGGGTAGAGGATGATGGAAGTTATGCTTCAGAAAGTATGCCAAAGTTGTGTAAGACAGTAACTATGTATAGATATCTTACAATGATTTGATATATGACTAGAGGCTCCAGGCAGTTGGAAAGGAAGGTATTACTTATACTTACTTAGTGTACAGCTAGATTCACTCAAGCTTGTTTCTGAAATTTTCCCAAGACAATCTGTGCCAGAAAACGTGCAGCAAGGAATGCCTAATTCATTATTTGATAGTTGTGGGAGGCATGGCCCCAACTCATCTCTTGTTGCCCTTGTATTCTGTATCTGAGTTCAGAAGATCTGTGATTGTTTTATGGGTCCCTCTTCCCCAGGACCCACTCATGAAATCTGTGGTAATTAAAAGAATAAAGCGTGGTTCACTGTTTCTGCGCACTGCTGTAGTAGATTTTTTGCAGCATGTATCTACTGCTTGATTGCCATTAGAAGCCTTACTTTGATTCTGTTTATACAGTGGCCAACTTTAAAAAATTGCCAGTATTATCCTTAAGAAAGGTTGTTTTATTGTAGTATCTGTGTACATAAACTAAAAACTATTCCCCAAACCAGTCGCCCCATTTCACCAGAATTACCGCTCAGGCTCTTTGCGTTCTGCTCTACAGTCCCTTTAGCTCCAACTCCTGCTGATCTGTTGATCCCTTCCATAAAATCAATGAAACACACAAAAACCTGAAGCTAACCCTTCTGCTTAGAGTTAACAATGCACATGTGAATCTTCTGCTGCTGTCACAGGTAGAAATAAGGAAAATTACTATTTAGAGCATCGCACCATATAGCAACGTTCTCATCAGTACATCTCCCCTAGTCCCCAAGTCCACAGCAAATGTTCTTTCAAGTTGCATTCAGATGTGTGCAGCCATAACTCAGATTATCATTCTGGTACAGAAACAGCATTTTGTAAGACTGTGGAGATGCTGAATACATTTGTCACAGGAGTGTTTGGATGATAGAAATATGAATGCAAATTAATCTACCCTGTTATATTGCTTTCATTGAGGAATATTTTTAATTTTAGTGGTTTTCAAATGAAATTTAGTCAGCTTTAGCAATTAATTGTGGGTAAAAGTATAAGACTACTCATTAGAACAACCAAGCCAGTCACAAAATAATAAATAAATTTTAAGTGTTCTTGAAAGTATATTTTGCAGATGTATTCAGTAGTACATTTTGTTTCAACATAGCACATTGGAGTGTAGTTTTCATTTATTTTAAAGATGAATCCATTTTTCTTCTTTTATTTCAGTCAATTCCTATGAATTGATCAAATGCAGAACTGATTTTCTTTAATCTTGCTGTTACATAGGTTGTCATAAATGGAGACACAGACAGTCACGTTATTGAGGGTTTATTGCCCAACACAGAATATGAAGTTTCTTTGCTGGCAGTTTTTGATGATGAAACAGAAAGTGAAGTTGTTGCTGTTCTTGGAGCTACATGTAAGACAAAGTCTTGATTGTAATTTTTAGAGACATTTAAGGGATTTAAATTTAATGCATATATCTCATATTTAAAATATAGTCCATCTTTGGGTAGCTTTAATTTTGAAGAATGCGGTGGTTTAGCACCAGAGCTTTGCTGACTATATTTTTTGCTTTTCTTATTTAATATTCTGTGGCAGATGGCAGTGAGCCAAAATGATGGTTTGGCTCCCTGTCTTGAGCTGTGGTATTAATAACCTTTGGGCCTGGGTAGATACTCTTCCATCCTACATTTCAATATTTAGTCTTTGACCAAGGTGCCTTATGAGAAGATATATTAGATTTTGTGGGGAGGGAATAAAAGTTTTAAATTAAATAATTTATAAAAATTTTATTTAAGATCTTAGGCATTTCTAATGTACCTTTTTCTTTCTTATTTATGCAATTAATACTCACTAGAGGTGAATTCATTCTTGGTTGAAATAGTGGTCCAAAATGTTTACACAAGCATCCTGTCATAAACATGGAAGTAACAATGATAAACTTGAAAATTATGTACAATATATTTTATAGTTAATAATCAAACCAGTGGCCAGTATTTCAGGTAGATTACTCTTTTTTTTACACATAGTGACTTGGTTAAGTGAACAACTCTAGTTTTCGTATGTAAATTCAAAAATTTATTTCAGTCGTAGGAATATAATTGCAATATTAATCTTGAACCTTCTTTTAAGACAAGAAGCCCTTACCTGTGCAAATGGTGCTGGTGTTGCCCAGTGGTGTTGAGTGTACTTTCTGGTTTTGACTTGGAGAGAAGTGAAGCATGCTTAAATATCCATCAATTAATCCAACAACCTTAACAAGTGGTCAAAGTGGGAGTCAGGATGCCCAGTTCAGCTAGAATGTGGGAAACTAGATGCATTCTTATTTGATTGTACAGTTTATAATTATGTCTTATCTGTAGATCTGAGTGCTAATCCTGCAAATAATGTGCCTAAAGTAGGCTAAATGAATAGTTCCCTTGTCTCAAATGCCTGAAGTGTGTGGGATGCGTAGGTGTAAGCACATTGTTTCGTTGTCATAGTTAGAAATACAAGAGAAATACAGAGACTTCTTCCGTGTCTTGTTGCATTGTTAATGAGACAAGTATTGTTCTTCAGTTGCAGAGACAACCACGATACCAACCACTGTGACTACTACCAGTACCACAACTTCTAAGCCCACCACAGCAGGTAAACAGAACAAACGTCAACAGTTTGAATACTGCATGCAAGGGCTCAGCACCAGCACGCCCAGATCTAGGGGCAGAGAGCTGTGGTATCACTGAGGCACCGGTAACCCCAGTTCCTGATGGTCCATGTGGTCAGCACACTGCCATGGCAAATCTCGTGGGGGTATCTGTCCCAGACAGGGGACATTACTGGTGAAAAGTGCTACCAAGCTCCTGCACCACCCTTCTGCATATGGACAGTGTGTGCATGAGGAACCAACTCATAATACAGTGTAGGGACTCTGAATGATACCAGCAGTATTACATACGAGTACAGAGACTGACTTGAAAAATACAACTCTCTTTTCTCCTTCCCTTTATAAATATGAGCTTGGAGACTCTTCAGAATTTTGTTTAGTTTTGAGTTTTCTGTTTGTTTTCCCTGGTATTAAAAGACTGACTTTTAACCTGCAGCAGTTCTGGATTATTTCTCTTCTGTAGCATTCTAGCTGCAGTGGAGCTTTGATTGTTCTAAAGCTCCATAAGCCAAGTAGCATAAAGACAATTGATGGGGTAACCCATGCTAATGGCAGTATAGGATAACTATATTACATGGTTAAAGTTTTTATGTTATTAAGCCCAAGGGTAACTGGACTGTATGGGGTTGTTCCATCATGCATCTGCAGACTCACTATGAGTTCAGTAGAGCTTTCAGCTACTTAGGGATAATTAGCACAATTTTAAATCTAAAGATCAAGTTGGGAAAATATTAATGAAACGTTTGTTTTGCTTTAGTTTTTAGAACAGGAATCAGAAACCTTGTTATAGATGATGAAACAACCTCAAGTCTGAGGGTGGTGTGGGACATTTCAGATTACAGTGTTCAGCAGTTCAGAGTGACCTATCTCACTGCGAAAGGTGACCGTGCTGAAGAAGCGGTAAGAATGGTCTGTATGGGTTTTGTGAATGGCTTCATATGCTTGAAAAGTTTGTTTAATAATTAGTAAGGCATGGACTCTCCTTATATGATATTTCTGTTGCAGTTAAATCCATATTTGGTATTACTGTGAGACTGAACTTCAAAGTTTGACTCATATAGCACCTGCTGCACTGCAGGCAATGGCAGGCAAATGTAAGATCAAGGCCCAGTCACACAGACGTTTAAAGAAGTCATAGTTAAAAAGACTGGCTGCCTGTCTTCTTTTGCTTGTATTTTTCAATTTGTCTTCATCTGGGGAGGGATGGTATTATTTTTTTTTTTGCTTTGGAGATTTTTTACTCCTTGGCCTTTTTCTATCCTGAAATTGTGTTTTAGCAACTCTTAACTGTTTGTACAGGACAGTCTTAAGTAATGGGGATTTTTCTTCAGCAATTTTTCTCCTTCCCTAAAAGTCCTTTCATACTAAATTCACATGCAGAGTTTTCATACAGCTTCTAAACCTGAACGTGTCACAATAAGGACATCTCCTTTTAATCTTAAGCACCTAAGAATAATTAGTTTTCTAATAACCATGTGATGACCAAAATCAAAATTGTTTTACACAAAAAAGTTTCTGGTGATGAAGATTTGGAAAAATATTCAGAAAAATGAAGAGTAACACATGTACTCTTTTGTGAGTACACCACATGATAATAAAAAGGAGGCCTAGCTGTATTATCTTCAGATTTCAGGATTTTTGAGAGAATGTCAGAGTTCTGAGGGGCTACATGTGCCTCCTTTTTTTTTTTTTTTTTTTTTTTTTTTTTTTTAACAATTGGGAAATCTTAATACTGCAGTTTCCCCAAAAACTGTTAGAAAATTTTGACATTGCTTGTGTGCAGATACATTAAAGACATTAAATTGTGTAGTTCTAGGTTATTCTTAGTAATTAACTCAGAATGCAAAAATGTTTCCCGCATCGTTCTCCTATATCTGTTCTGTGGCTCATTTCCATTTAGATATCTAGCAGATGACATTTTTAGCCCTATATCAGACTATATCAATGAATAATATTCAAAGGTGTTAGCTGAGTATCATTCTTCTAGAAAAGTATGAATTGGTCATTTTTCATTTTGCTTTTATTCATCTTCTACGAGCCCTTGGTAGAAAAGTACTTTTTAGCCATTTCTTTCAACTATAATCTGAAAATGAACTTTCAGTGTTGTGGCTTCCTTTTTGACTGGAAAACATGTTTTATGAATTTATCTTGACCATATGTTACTGTTGTATATAATGCAGTTACACACTTGCACAAATTGTACTGCTCTTCTGACAATAACCAAAAGGTTCTGAAATTCAGATCCCAGATTTACTCTTCAGCTCTGGGAAAATTGACCAAAATCTAGTTGGATGATATAAAGGTGTTTCTGTTTGAGTATTCAACAGCTATTGTTTTAAAAGGAAATTGAAACTGTAGGAAAGGTATTCAGATTCTGGCTATCAGAACAACATTAGTTTTCACTCAAAAGCTCATTAAAGAAAATTATAAAATTGTAAGATTAGTCAGGTATCTTGGCTCTAATTCTGCATATTATTTGATTTTAAGTACACTCTTAAGTCTTATTATCGTTGGTCACAATTCAGCAAACAGATTAACCACATACTTCATCTTTGAAATTAATTGTGCAGAAATACTTTACTGAATGCGGAATGACATAAGATTATACTCAATCACATTTTAAATGGAAGAAATGTATTTTATCAAGCTTCAAGCACCTGAGAGGTGCAACACAGATGTCAATATAATGACACAGGCATTCAATTTTTAGGAGAGCTTTTGTATGTTTAAGTGCGTTTCTTAAGCAGAACTCAAAAATTTTATGGAATTTGGGCTTAAATATGCTATAGCGTGACAGTGGATGCTGAAGGTTTTTGGCTCCGATTTCAGTGATATAAATTTCAGTTACTCCTCCCTTTCCATAAAAGTATTAATAAGCTTTTTAACCCCTGATGCAATTGGCTGAAAATCAGGGACTAGAAAATGTAATAGAATACTTCTCATTAAATAAAGGGTCAAGCCCTAAACTGTATGTATGTTCTTTTTTTTAAAAATCTTTCTTAAAGCCAAGAGTGTTTCTCGTTGCTGGAAACCGTATTGTTCTGTAGAAGATCTCTGATGTGCACATGTGGAAAAGAGAGTTATCAGTGTTTGCATCCCCTCTTCTAAATAACAAAAAAAAATAGTTTTCCCTTTTTTCAGAAACTTGGTTTGTATGGTTTGAGTATGTGTATGGAAGAGTTAGCATGGGAATCTTCCTTGCACATGTTCTCTAGATGCTTTTGTCCAGCTTTGATCAATGAATGAAGTACTTCTTTGACACATCTCAACACCTGGATGTACTAGATTAGTTTTCTTTTGTGTATCTCTTGCCAAAATTAGAAGTAGTTTGCACGTATCCCGGAGCGTTAAAACTGGGTAAGAGCTTTCACTTCTGAGTTCATGCTTCAGAAAATTTTGCTCGGCCATCATCACATTCATCAGTCGTCTTTGAAACATCAAAACACTTTTAGGCTCAGTTTCTGCCTTTTTCCCTTGAGTTTAAAAGCTTTGCCAAATACGTGAGGTTCTGGCTCAGGTGATAGATTTGCACAATGGATGTGAGCCAGGGACAGCCCAAAGTATGAGGTTGGGTCTTGGGACTGTTGCTTCCAGCAGTGTCAATTCAGAGTTTGTTTTTGGAAACAGAATTGGTTTCTCTTTTATTACCATGTCCCCTCTGTGTGTGAGGTAGCTCCTCTTCAGTCTTTGGAGGCTCTCTGAGGCTAAGATTTTACTGACTAGTTAAAAGATTGCAAGGCTTTACTTGGGCACCTCTGCCACCCCTATTGTGATAGTAGTTTTTGTTTTGCTAAAATAGAGTAATCTGATGAAGAGTTTCAGAAATAGCTGCTTATGGAGAAACTTGGACTGTATCAAAAGAAGCAGTGCTTATTTCAGCAGTTTGGAACATTTGCTCTAGCACACCCAAAACAGTTTGGAGGGATTTCTACAGCTTCATTGGAATTCTGCTTCAATCTTCCATGTTTCATGACATGGAAGGGAACCTCTGCTATTTGTGGGTTCTACTGCTACTTCCTCTCCTAAAGAGCTACCTTCGTTTCCTTGTCTCTAGCAGAGCTGCAGATGGGACAAACTTATTTTGCTCAGTTCATGCTTCCCAACTCTTGAATTAATTTGCTTTCCTCCCAGGGAATGAGGATTTTCTGTTCCCAAAGAACTTTAATGTTGATTAATTTGCATAGGTTTGGGTAATCATACTAATGGCAAGAATAAATACAATAAGAAGATTTATTTTGTCTGTACAGTAAAATTGTTTAAGTACTAACCATCCATGTAGTACCAGTGGTTTATGGAATTGCTGTGGCTCACAGGTTTAATATAAAACTGTATTATCCCATAGGTGCATTCTCCTCCTTTTTGACTCTATAACTAGTAGATCTGTTAAAGGGCAGGGGTGCAGGTATTTTGTTTTCTTTTACCATCAGAACTATTTAAAAATACGCAGCAATACTAGTGGAACGTGGTGTCAGAGATCCTGGTAAGATATAAGGAGGTTTTGCCCCTAGTTGTTAAGCTTGGTTGTGTCTTTTTGACCGTCCAGGTAATGGTGCCAGGGAGACAAAACACTCTTCTGCTTCAGCCTCTGATGTCTGACACAGAATACAAAGTTACCATCACTCCCATCTACTCTGATGGAGAAGGTGTCAGTGTCTCAGCTCCCGGCAAAACTTGTAAGTATGAGCTTTCTACTTGGCTTTGGCCAGGATATGCATGAAGTAAGGCTTACTCCTTTGGCCGTTTTTCCTTGGCTGTAGTAATATATTTTAGTATAAGCGTGAGCTTATTTTGCATGACTTACATGACTAAAGCTTTATATTAATCTCAGTTCATTGATTTATAAACAATGGGTTGATTCTAATTGAGAGATTGTATTTTCTATTCAAATACCGTGAGCTTGCAGAAACTTGTTGAGTAATAAAGCTGGTAAGCTCTTGATACATAGCCCACCAAGGACAAACCAACCAATCCAGAAAATAAAGTAAACAAAGCCTGCTGGAATAGTATCAAACCAACCATTGTGCTGTTAGATTTTCTTTTGTGTGAGATCATTACTTCCTAAAGGTCATTAGAAATGCTGCTGAACTTTCATAAAAGTGATTGCATTATCTCTAGAGTTCTGACCAAGTACCAAAAGATTACTCAGCTGTAGCTTAAGTTCCCTCTCTACAGTATATTGGTAAAAAATCATCTCATTGTGCATTGCTAGTCATGATAGTATAATTTTATTGAATTATTCTCCTAATTTACATAATTTCTGCCTAAATTGAAATGCTATTTGTGAAGACACTTAAATCACTTGTAAATCATTCCTTTGATTCCATTTGAATATGTTAAGTGTTAGCAAGAGCACGATTTGTACATTAGAAACTTAAATGAACTTGGATTGAAAGAAACAAATAAAAGGCAATTATCTCTGAATTGTGTTACGTTTTTAACAAAATCTAGGGGCAAAGTTAGGAATTAATTAGAAAATTCGTTGTTTGTTGAACCAAGTTTCTAGTTAGTCTATGGTATAACTTTCTCAAATGTATCAATATTAATCCACTGCTGTAATGCCAAGGATGAAGTTCATCCTGCCAATTTAACCTATAAATGTGAGAGTGCTGGATATGGCACTATTTACATGTGCATGCCTTGAATTTTATGCATGTGCTTATATGAGCTGAACTTGTAAAAACTAAGTTTGTTTTCTTTTTAGTACCTCTGTCTGCTCCTAGGGACTTACGTGTGTCAGATGAATGGTACAACAGATTACGGATCAGTTGGGATGCCCCGCCGTCACCCACAATGGGTTACAGAATTGTCTATAAACCTATCAACAGTGAGTGTTTAAACTGATTTTTTTGTTTCTTTGTTTGTTTTTCCATCAGCTCAGCGTTAAATGTCTTGATATCATCGTTTGCTGAATTATGTACTTGAAACTAATAGTTGCTGTTGCAGGCCTGAAAGTGCTATAAACTTAGGTGTCTTGGATTTTGAGTATGGAAGTTTCATAGTCACAGAGTGATGCAGGTTGGAAGGGATCTCTGGAAATCATTGGGTCCAACTCTCTGATCAAAACAGGGCCAGCTTGGAACAGGTTTCACTGGACCTTGTCCAGTCGAGTTTGTAATATTGCCAAGGATGGAGATTTCATAACCTCTCTAAGCATCTGTTTCAGTTTTTTACTATCCTCATCATGAAACTCTTATCTTAATTTCTAATTAAAATTTTCTCTTACCATTTTCCTGTTTGCCTCAAAAGAGTCTCTGTCTTTCACCCCCTCCCATTAGGTAGGTGCAAGCAGCAGTGAGATCCCCCTTTAGACATACCATCTTAAGGCTGATCAAACCCAAGTCTTTCAGTCTGACCTTTTATGTCATTTTACCATGAGTCTTTCTATTTATATTGGAGACTGCCTTTGGTCTCTCCCTGTTCCTCACTTCTGTGTTCTGGGGTCCGTCAACTTCCTTCCCCTTTACAATGCAAACAAAGCTTTAGTTGACTTTTACTGCCAGCATACACCTCCCCAAAAAAACTTGCCATTTTATTCGTTGCCTGTTTTGTGTGTGCTGCATCCCTTGCCCACCTGCACATTACAGCTAGACAAGGCACCCAAGTCCCCTCAAATTTCTTTAGAAAAGCACCGCCCTCTGTTGAGAGCAAACTACAAATGTGTGACCATTAGGGGTCTAAAATATTTTCCAAAGACAACACTGTTGCCTGTTTTCTGGAGTGTATCCAGAGCAACCAAGAGAGGTGACAAAGGAGCTGTTTGCAGTTCTGTTTTGGGAAAGTTTTATTCTTTTCTATTTTCATTATCATTTTTGCTCAGCGTTAAATGATGCTGTTGTGTAAGAACCCCTTAGGGACTGTATTGCTGGCTGGCATCTGCTGTCATCGTCGTCCCCCCCCTGTTGGTCCTGGCACACCATCAAACGGATGGATCTTCAGCTGCCTATTTAGGGCAGTAGTAAGTCATTGAAGCAGAACAAAAGCATCTTAACAGATGCCAGTGTCTAACCCTGCCCTAATGAATCCCACTGCTGAGTTTCCCAAGTGTGTGGCTACTATCCGTGCGAGGGCTCAGCAGAATTCAGTTTTGTGTATGGTGGGAAAACAAAAAAGAAAGGGCAAAAACCCAGCAGTAACTTTAGGAGCACATGTAATTTTGGATATGTCTTAAGATTTGTTTTAACTGCCTGCTAATTCTATGGATAACCAAATGATTTTCTAATTTATTTTATTTTTTGCAGTTCCTGGTCCTGCATTGGAGACCTTTGTAGGGGATGATATTAATACCATTCTCATTCTAAACCTCTTCAGTGGGACGGAGTACAGTGTTAAAGTATTTGCTTCGTACTCAACAGGCTTCAGTGATGCCCTAACAGGCGTAGCCAAAACCTGTAAGAATGATTTCATGCTGTTCAGATCTCTGCAGGCTGGTTTTAGCTATAACTATGGCTTTGTGCAGCTCTCTGAATAGGTTTTCTCATGGAATGCTTTCTCAGTTGTGTACAGTTTTATTTCCTGAAATGAAAGTTTGTTTTTTTTTCAGATCAGGAGGTATCAGCCTTTAAAATAATCTGCTGGATGTTAGCAAGACAGGGGTCATAAAGCAGGTGTTATTATTTGTTAGCCAAACTTATTTGCATAGTAGATACAAGTCTCCATCATGGAAAGCCTATTTATGCTTTTTCTAGCTCCATACATGTAACCTGATTTAGTCTTTATATGCTGAAGCCTCAATTTTAAATCAGATTTATAATGATATTTGTTATAATGATATTTTTGTACTTATTCTTAGTAACTGAATGTTTAGCAGTATTCATTATTTAGTCTTATCTAAATTGACTTAAGTTCCAAGCTTTTGGTCTAAAGATTCACTTTTATTTTCCTTCCTGTTTCAGATTTTCTGGATATCATTAATTTAAGCAACTTTTGAAATTATTTGTTAGAAGTGAATTCACACAAGTACTTCACTATAATTCTTTTGTCATCTTTTCTTGTATGTCTTATTAGAGGAGTAAATCTAAGTTTTTGGTATATAATTTCAGTGTACCTGGGTGTGACAAATCTGGATTCCTACCAAGTCCGCATGACTAGCCTCTGTGCTCAGTGGCAGCTCCACAGACATGCTACTGCGTACAGGGTGGTTATAGAATCGCTTGTGGGTAAGTTACTAAGTCGTTACATATGGACCTACAGCCTGAATTGTGTAAGTTATAAAATTATATGGAATTGGAGCTGCAGGCTGGCTCCTGAAACACTGGAAATGATGGACAGAGAAAGTTGTGTGTACACTGAAAGTTTCTGGTGTAGAAGTAGCATTCCTGTCCCTTTACGTCAAATAGATGTTGATGACGTGTCCTTTTCATGAGAGGGAGTTTGATCTATCAGTAGGAGATTACCTGAGTTTTTCACTGGTGCGAGAGACAGAAGATGGATAAAGAGTGAACCTAAAACTGCAAATAAGCTATCAGTGATAGCTCTGTAGGATTAGGATGGATGTGAGAGGGAGAGTAAAAGGATAGGGGAAGCTCCAGTTCACTCCAGACCATGCTGAGTGTTGGAACAGTGTCCAGTTTTGTCTGTTCTCATTCAGTTGATTGTTAATTATAGCTTGTAGTAACGTTACTCATCTGGATAAGCATGAGATACTTTTATGTGGCAACACTTGTTGCTTTTAGTACTGACTGTGTAGAAAATGAATTACAGTCTCTTCTGTCTCACTGATTCTCAGGTGTAGCCAGAAACAATTATGGAGAATTTACTATTTGTGCAGAATAATTCTCTTATCCCCAGTAGACGTCAGTGATCTTTTGAATGATGGCAAATTAGAGGCTTGGATAACCTGAGAGAAGTGTAGTTAATAACATCTAGTGGGAGCTATCAAAGGTATAATGAAAAATAATACTTGTTTTGTTGCAAAATAATAATGACCTTTCTGTGGAATGGCACAAGGCATGGTGATATGGTTTATTTGAAGGCCTGGAATACAGACAGGCTGTTCAGAAAACGGAGATCTTGGCTGGCAGAAGACAGCACAGATTTCTTTCTCGTCTGGGAGCTGGCCAACATTCTACTTTCATCATACAGAATTGCCAGAATTTTTTACTGAGCCAAGAGAGCCTAAATGTGAGCAGAATGAGCTAAAGTGTGAACAATTGCTTCTTTTTCACATTTATCAAGATGGATTTTGATTGTCAGATTGGGTGTGTGTCACTGCATTCAGGCAGTGATCAATTATTTTTTTATGAGGGTGACACCTCCTGATAAGCATCAGCTGTTTTTTCCCTGGCAGTGGATGTGTGTTGGGCATTTTTTGTATATACTCCCTAGAATGGGAGATCAGTTGCTTCTATTTCACTCCTTCCTGCTGCAGATTCTGAATTGTGCTGAAGATTTTCTTCTTATTATTAAAATATACCTCATGCTATTTCCAGTAGTCAGGCTTTTGCCATTGTCGACATGTTTTTCAATTCAGAATTAGGCAGAATTAATTTTGGAACTCTGTAAATACTGTTCCTTTACCAATCTGGTGAGTAGTTACTAGTGGAAGCTGGAATACAGTATGTAGTTCAGTCTCTCTTGCAATTACTAAGCACATGACAGACTCTGAGAACCAGCGGCATAGACAAAGGATGCTGTAGAATTACATAATGCAACAATTCCTCATTAGGCTCTGATAATTTAGGACCAGATCCAAAGCCCATTGATGACAGTGTTAGTGGTTTTTATTAACTTCAGTGCATGGGATGGAATTAATCTTTTTTCCTGCAGATGTCTGACACATCCCTCAGCTCCTACTTAATATGAAGGATGAAATGTTGCAGAGACCTCTGCACGGAGGTGAATTTCCAGAAATAAGGCAGAA